>JAKUCV010004507.1:0-100030 GCA_028386065.3 Turnera subulata
GCAAACAAGTTCCAAATTTGTCACGTCAATTCCAGCTTACAACTAAACTAATTAAGCAAGCTTGATGATGACCATAATGGACGTATTCCAGATATTGCTGTTACAAAGGACAAGAGAAATGCTGGCAGCTTTTGTAATTAATTCTTTAATCAGAAATAGAATCTAACCCTCCAATTTTCAGCCCTGATTGCAATTTTTTATTCAGGAAAGAGAAATGTCGAAAGACTAATTCTTGGACCTCTAGTCCAGTGGAGGCCATTACTTTTTGTTCTTTTTAACTTACAACTAAGCTAATTTAGCCTAATCAATCAATCACATGGGATTGCAAATTTTTAGTCAGGAAAGAAAATGTTGAAAGACTAATCAATCGATCGCATGTGACTTCCTGCCTTTCTTGTCAATTCTTGGACCTCAAGTGGAGGCCATTACTCTTTCTTTTGTCAAAATTTTTTCTGTTCACCTTAGATTCTGTCCGGATCGTGCATTTGATGAAATTGGAATTCTAGTGAGGATGTGGTGTCCCCTTTGGCAATTTTTCCGGGGTCTATCCCATTGCCATCCTACATGATACTCTCTATGATCGAGTTATTATGACAATAAAAAATAAGCACTTTCTAGTAATAAATGATAAACTTTCCACATAAATATACACCTTTTAAATGTTTCCTTACTTTCTAAAGACGTACTGTCGCGTTCCACCAAAGAAAAACACGAATTGAATTGTTTTGTATAAAAGGTCTCTTACAACTTGCAAGGACGCTTTCTCTGAAAAGATCTTTTCTCTTTTTGTTTTTTCATCTTCCAGTGCTTGGAAGGTAATACATTAAGAAATAGATCATTTATCCCTTTTTTTGGAAAAAAAGAGATCATTTACCCGTGGGGGTACTGTAAAGTAACACATCTTTTGCTGTAAAAGAATTGTTGCATTGAATACATTTAATCCCTTACAATAAGGATTGCATACACACATATACAAATACTGCTGTCAAAAAATTTTTTTATCCCAGTCCCAAATCAATAGTGGCAACAATTAATTGCCAATGTTGTCCTAATAATTTGTATTTCATATTCCACCTCCCTCAAATATTATGCTAATGAGCACCAACCTCATCATCCCCACAGCAGAAAGTAGTGCAGCTAGCTAGATTTTGAGTTGTGTTCAAAATTTTTATCAACCTTGGCAGCAACAACTGGTTAGCTGAGTTCTGTTTTCTTTTGCTCCTGTCTTTGAGCAAGGAAAGGTTTGAAGGTTAACAGCACTCCAAGAGCCTCAACCACATTCAGGATGAAGAACACCATGTGATTACCTGCATTTATACATTATACATTGTTCACTGTAAGGTTGATTCAAATTTCAATCAACTTTTTCCTCTCTTTTTTTCTCCCTTTTGTCACTAAGGAAAACTAAGATGAGGTTCATACCTGGAAGGAATGAAGCATGAAGACGTTTTTGTGCCCATGAAAATCTGAAAAGAACCATTAATGCAGGTCATGAAATAGTATAGAATTATTGTATCGAATTAGTAAATGTCTTACAGCTTTTCGGATTACGAGGAAGAAATATAATCAATAGAACAAGAACACTTACATAGCACCACCTCCAGCTGGGCCAGCTGCTTTGAAAAGAGACATTCCTGTCATAGCAATGCCATTGGCTGCTCCTCTTTGGTGTTGATCCTGAGGTTCAATGAGAGTACATCAGATGTAGACAAATGTAGGGCGGAGAACAACAAACTTGCAATGAAAGTGAAATTCTAGGAAATTTTACAGAATCAAGTAAACCAAGATAGGGAATTTACCACAGCTTTGTTTTGCAGAATGAACAACCCAGTTATGATCGATACCTACTTGTGAACAACAAAACAAATAAATCAGGAGAAAAGAAAAGGAGTTTTATGTCAAAGAATGGCTTTTTTTTGCATCTACAGGCCATCGTTTTAGAGATACATGCATTATTCACTTCCAATTGCTTCCCTCTAGGAATGAAAGGTTCCTATATCTAATAATGCAGAGGTAAAAGGAATGAAACATCATGATCCTTTAACATTTGGAATCCTTTAAAAATTAAACTATCAATCTTAGCTCCAATATGCCTGAAAAACTAGTGTGTATCCTTAGTCTTTTACTTCTGACTCAAAACATACTGTTAATATACTGCAAATGGAGTTCAGCATAGCAATGTACAGTGCCAATTTCTGACTTATTGGAGAAAACATCAGATGGAGAGGCTTATGTCATATTGTGTGTAAGTGAGAGAGAGAGAGTATCAGTTTAACCGAATTCTAGCTTTCTTGGTTTGTTGGCGTCATTTCTAAGTCTGAACATACGATCAGTAAAGAATTGCTAGCTCTCAACACACTTACCGATAGAAGATTCTTTAATATAGATGCAAAATTGATCAGCACACTAAGACCAATCCCTGATAGAAAGGCTATAAAAGGGTAACCAGTCAACAGCAGTATGGATAGAACCTGAATATTGGCAATTAATCAGAAACTATGTCAATTGCAGCTCATTGCGATCAATATATGCAAAAGTGAATTAGGACATTGAAATATTTACCCCTGCAATGCGAGCAACTTTGATTGGACCAAGAAGCCTCTCCAAATGAGGATACAAAGATAGCTGAAAGACAAGCAGGCTGAAACCTAGTAACGGAACAATTTGTCAGTGACTTTCATGCATTTTTCATACAAGAGAAGAAATGCCCCTTCATAGTCATTTTGAAAAGGTCCTTCAAATATTTGGGAGCAGCAAGGCTGAATAGGTAAAAGAATCTAGAGCAACAATGTAACAATATCTGTTAAACTACATACCTGAGACTGCAAGAACTTCACCAACAGCTTCTGTTGTATAGCTCAAGCCCCCAAACTTTCTGGGACTGACAGCCCACAATGAGAATATCTGCAAATGAAACATTGGCGCCACATATAGTCTTTCATACAGCTAGAGAAGATAAGTAAGACTAAAAACATAAAGCTCATCCAAGTGGGAATGAAGACGAGTATTGGGTGCAGGTTGCAACTGTTATGTCAGGAACTTATATTGGGGGTGACAGTGAAAAGGGATGGATAAAGCAAGAGATTTACCTCTGTGTAGGCCATATCATGTAGAGAGAAAACGCAGTAAACGATGATAGATGACATTAGAGGCCAATTCTTGATCAGACTGTCTTCAGAAGTCGACTTCTTTTCTTCTTCTCCTTCTCCTTTGGATACAGCCGATGCAGTTTCCATGGCATCATACTTATCACCGTTTTCATGATGCATATGCAGCGATTCCTGTTAAATTTAGAGAAGAAATATTTGGCACGGGAACTTAAGAGGCCAAAACCAGCAATCCTAATACATAGTTAATGTAAATTCACAAGATCTCTTTGAAAGAACATAACAAAGAAAATAGAGTGAGATTTGTACCGGAAGCCAACAGGTAGCAATGGTGACAGCCAATGCAAACAGCGATATAGCGCAGCAAGGTAAGAAGTAGGGAAACCTGCACCATAAGTGATTTCATTTTTAGGAAGAGGATCATGCTACTGGAACATTATGAGCCATTTCAAAAGCTTCATGCAACTAAAAGTAAGTTGTTGAAACTCACTGACCTTCCAAAGAGAGAATCCTTGGGAAACAAATTTGGATATTTTTCTGCAGGCTGAAACACCACATTGTCCACAACAAGATTTTAGAAGAGCAATTTCTCTCCAACCAAAAACAAGGAAAATGAGAAGAAAGATAGTGAAAATGCAGGACATGATAACAACCTGGGCCAGGAAACCTCCAAGAGCAGGGCCAATTATCAATCCTATGCCCCATGCTGTACTAACCTGGAATGACTTGTATTTATTAGTTTCATCAGGAAGCAATAAGTATTCAGATGCATAATCCCATGATTCTCACCGTTGACAATCCTAATGCATGGTGCTCTTCCCGGAAAATTTCAACAGCATATGCCTGTTGAGGAACGAAATCAGCATTGATATGCATATATAAGCATAGACACACTAAAAAGAAGTCGTGTAACTATACAAAATGAGAGAAGAAAGAAAGAAGCATCGGATAGAACTACAAAACTAAAATTTGAAGCTAAGTATTTCAGCAATGCCCTGTTAATGATAACAGTTATTGAAAAGACTATTTGGAGGAAAATGCTACCTTTATTGGACCAAGTAAGCCATTCAAACTCCCAAGAAGAAACCTTGTAGCAATCGCCATCCAAAAATTTACACTTAGGCCAAAAAGTGTGTTGAAGATAACCCTGAAAGAAACGGATATTTAAGATATGAATGAAACAATCAGCTTTGAAAGTGAAAGAATTATCTGAAGTTGACCATAGAAACATGAACTTCAAATTCGTAGGAATTTGATGTACACTCACACTGCAGTGGTTCCCATGATTATGACTGGTTTTCGGCCATAGCGATCAGATACTATTCCCCAGAATACAGATGTCAAAGCTCTGCCCAGCATAAATGAGGATCCTGTTAAAAATGTACAAGGGTAGCGAGGATGAGCTCATCAAGCACTAATTGTGTTAACTTTTGAAATACACTTTTACAAAGAGTCAAGTATGCAGAAAAAGCTTACCCACATATCCAGCATAGAAGCCAATATCTTCTTCTCGTTTTGCTATACCAAAGTCCTTTATCTGCAAGCAGATGTCCAACCAGAAAATGTAAGAGGTTACTGTATGAAAGAAGTCCCTTATCGTATTTCTTGAAGTTTTTACAGAATTACACATTAAAGTTAGTCCAATTATACTATTTCGCATATCATTGTCAGATTAGAGACATGTGCTCATTGAAGGATAGGCTCTGCAAAGAAAAAAGTGCAGAGTTTTCCATGAGAAGGTGATGATTATGAATGCATTTGTTAATACACTCACCATGAAATACAGAAAAGGAAATAGGGATGATATCGGGAGTGCTGCAAAGAAATAACATAATCAGGGTTAAACAATGTTTTCTCTTCATAAAAAAAAAAACTGATATCAATGGACAAAGAAAAGAAAAGACAAAAAGGAGCGACAGGGGAAGAGAACACAGAGGAAGTGTGGAAAACAGCACTTTTTCACATAATAAGACTAGCAGGGGATTAACCATAAACCTTCTCCTAAATAACGTCAATTAGTGTAGTCATAACCTACATGTTTTAACACAAAATCTAGAATGGAAATGCTTACCTGTACAAAGCACAATGACCCATATGGAAAACAACTCCCGGAGAGGTGTTCCCCTCCTCAGCTCTTTGAGCTGATCAACTTTACATCCTGGGCAATTCTCATAGTATTCCTTCTTCAACAGTGTCTGTTTATATTCTTCTGCCATTTCTATGAGCTCAAACGGAGCTGAAGGATTAAAAAAACTTCAGCCCGGCCAAAAGCACCGGCCTTGTTCTCCTCTCTCCCGTGTGTGCAGAATCCAATCTTGATATATCAACGCCGATGCTGCTCTTCCAAATCTACACCGCCATGAAAGCAACCAGGCACAAAAGAAAAGAACCGACAGAGAGAATTAAAAAACATGTAAGAGAGAATGAGAATCATTTCCCTCGTCGTGGGATTGCATGTCCTATAATCACACAACGCAATACTAAAAACCATTGTAATGGTCTATCAAAATACGTACTTGGGACACTTAAATTATGTGTCTGGTTATTGGTTCGTGTTTGTTGAGGCGAAACCGGAACAGAAGCCAACCCTGTTTAGAATGTGCAGGTGATAAGATGTATCAGGAGAGATTAGTGTTTGGTCTGGGCGGGATACTACTCTTTTAGAAGTAGTACTCTTTTTATACATTAATAAAAAAATATATATAAGGAACAGATCAACCCAGAAATGGCAGGAAAAACATTGGCAATCAATAGGAAGGAACTAACTTTATATCCTGAATTAAACTTTGGGGCATGGGCATCATTGCACGCGTCATCCCCCAGCTCCCGGTTCACTGGCATTTAATGCAGGAAAGGGAGGTACACGCACATAGGCAGCCGCAGTCGTTTGTTTTTATTTTTTCTTTTACTTGTTTGATGTTAATAATGTTTGGTTGTCTTTTCTTTCTTTCTTAAAAAAAAAATTTGAAGGAAGCCAAAATCAAATAGAACTCGTAAACTGCTGGTAGTATAAGAAAGAAATAAGAGAGTCACTCACGGTCACTACTACTACTACTAAAGTTTGTTATAAAAAATAATACCATACCCATTCGACATGATATGACGCAGAGTCAGAAATGGTTGCTAATAATTAGAAGGGATTCATCATATACGGAATGGAATTGTTCTCTTGTTTGTTTTCAATTTATTGTAAACAAGGATGGATTTGAGCCAACAAAGCATATAGTTACGTTACGTGCCTTATACATTAATTATTTTGGAGTATTTATTTAACCAGAAAGTTTGGTTAAAGGAGGGAAAGGGGGAGATGAGCCCATTTGCCAAAACAGAAAACAAACAAAAAAAAAAGGCAGAAATCATCCAACCGGACCGAAGCCTGAAATTTAAGACAAAAGCTAAGCAGTTAGTACGTTACGTCCCTATAGATTTGGAAAAAGCAAGCCCGACCAGAGAAATTTTGGCAGCATCCGAGGAATCCATAGTGCTGTGGTCCGCCCGCCTCGTTCACATAAATACTACTGATTCGAGTCACCTCAGCATGATTTGATGGGTGCTAATCATGATGTAGTAACAGGAATTTAGGGTCTCCTAATTAATAAGGTTAATGACACTACTTATGTCTTCTTTTAAAAAACGTGGCACTACTTAGGTTATTTTCAAATCGGAAAAAAAAAAGTATGATTTGATGGAGAAAATTCTGAAAATGAAAATCGGAAACAGTTAAATTTTGTGTATTAGGATTTGGTGGATGTGGGAAACTAGAGACCCACGAGCATTTAATTGCATGGTACAGAGAAAATGAGAGTTGCATTGCAGGGCTACGGTCAACAGCCATGCATGGCGTTTTGTTGCAGTGAATATGTCGTCGTCTTCGGGGACGATACCCGGACGCTGTCAAAAACCAATAATTGATACGCAAACGACGAGGGTGCATTGAGTGAAGCCAGCCAAAGGCTTCGATTGCAGCAGATTACGCCTTCTAATCTCCCATTCAGAAATCGACAATTGTGGGGTTTTTGATATCCAACCCAGAAATCATCTCATCCTCTCAACTCACGTACCCATTTAAAACATCGTACCTACACTAGTTAAGTATATATATAAAAAAGGTTAATTTATGCATATAATGCACGTCAAGTATATATGTAATATGTAGCTACTTTATATGTAAGATCACTTGAATAAGCTACGTGCCTGCCTTGCTTGCATATATATTATATTATATATATACTCAAAATGAAAGTTCTAGCTACTTGTAGCTAGATTGATGGTCATGTTTTGTGTATCTGACATATGAAAGTTCTAGCTACTTGTAGCTAGATTGATGGTCATGTTTTGTGTATCTGACGCATCTATATTTTAATTTGGACTATGTATCAATTAGTGTCAGGATCAATGGCTTGTTGCGGGCAGCCAGCCTCACGCATGGAAAAACTTTTAGATTGTAGGGGACGAGAGATTCATAATTAGGACCATCTATATATATTAGAATTTAGATCCAATTTCCTGCCGGTGCATTATTTTTTGCCCAACTGATCAATGAGAATATTAGATATAAAGATACTCTGATCTGATACACGTGATTTGCTTATAAAAAAATGTATAAATTGTAACTTGGAGGCCAAGGGGTTGTTGGCAATATTTGCCGGTAAAGGGAAAAAAATAGTGAATTCAATCTGTATAAATATAAGAACCCAGTGCGATTAGCCACACAATTGACTAATAATTTTATATGGTTTTGCCATTGTTTTTTTTTTTTTTGGCAGGAATGATTAGTCAAGTGTGGCTAATTGTGTATATAAGAGGACCTGATGCAAAACGTGGTTGCATGTGGACAGTGAAGACAGTAATTTGGAGGCCACTTGACAATCTGCCTCTGGACTACTTGAAAATTCTGTGGCTGAGGTTTGTTTATCTACCAAATTAGACTACTAATTGTTGTATTATAGCTCTTCCTTTCTACACTCTTTTTCATCCATGACAGGTGTGAACTGAGAACTGCAGCGTAGAAGGAAAAATAAAAACAAAACTCAAATCACTACCCTTAAAGATCAGGGCCCCCCCCCAAAAAAAAGAAAAAAAAAAGAAAACTCAAACCAGATTTTCTGGCCTGCTGTTGCTACGGGCCTTTTACAATGATGGGGTTTTGATCCATCTCAGAAAATCATTTCATCCTCTCACCTCACCGATTTAACACATTCTACCTACCCTAGTCAAGTGAAAAAAAGGGTTAATTTATGCATGTAATGCATGTCAAGTATGTAGCTACAGTGCAGCTTTATGTATGATCACTTGAATAAGCTACTGCCTTGCTTGATATATATACTCAAAATCAAAGTTCTAGCTACTTGAGATTGATGATCATGTTTTGTATATCAATTAGTGTCAGGATCAACACCACATTGTCAACGACAAAATTGCGGGCAGCCTCTGTTTCCTGCAAGAAACAAGTTTTGACTTTAATTGTAACTTATTTTAATTTAATTCCTCCGTTGAAAATACTCGGAATATAAAACCAAGTTTGACCCTTCATGTCTGTTACCTTTTGAGAAACTTGCAACTCACGCATGGGAAATCTTAGACTATAGGGGACGGAAGATTCATTAGGATCATCTATATATATTAGGAGTTAGATCCACATAAAAGCATTTTCTGTCCGTGCATTATTTTTTGTCCATCTGATCAATGAATATTAAGATACTCGATACACATGATTTGTTCATACTAAAAAAATATATATATTATATTAATTTTTTTTTGTTTGAAACCTGATGTAACTAGAAAATAGAATCCATCCGAAGTCTCTTGGGCCGAGAAGAATCAAAAACCAAAAGCCCAATGAATCCTAGGCCCACGATCTAAAGATTGGATGCCTCTCAATGTCCTTCAAGCTAGGACTGAGCAAACGGTCGGTGCGGTACCACCGTACCGATTCCAAATCGGTACGAAAATTCCGACTACCCCTCAATACCGACAATTACCGATGGGGTGGATACCGTGCCGATTTTATGCCGCTCCTATCAAATACCGGCAAAGTTCGGTCGATATCTGCGGTATACCGATACCGAGCAGTAAAATTACAAAGCAAATTTTAGAGAAAAAAATACTAACAAACTAAATTTCGTGATGTTTTTCAAGAAATAATACAAAGTTGCTCTGAAAAAACATGAATAATATTAGCATAAGGACTAGCAAAGCTTACAGCAACCCTAGAAAATAGATAAACTTAGTTCGTAAATTTGGAAAACATGAAGAAAATTCCCAGACCACATCCCTAAAATATGAACAGAAAGAAAAATAGGCCTGAACACTACAATTTCTTTCTTTACGAAATCGTATTGTTTCTGGTTCAAAAAAGAAATTGTAATGTTTAGGCTAATATTGTGTTCTTTTTTTTATACCCATAAAAAACTTAAAAAACCTCACCCAAAACCAGATCTACTATTGAATATACAAATAATGAAAGAGATATAAAGAAGTGGGGAGAGGAAGTGGAGGAGAGGGAGATGGCCAGTAAAACCCGGGGTTGTTCCTTTTGATGGCCCGTTATGTCTTGCTATGGATTGGAGGAGCATGGTGGTTTTGTTTTTATGGTTTGATAGAGGAGGTGGCGCCGGCAAAGAGGATCTATATAGGAGGCGGCGCCGGCATGGTGGTTTTGTAGTGGGACTGGGGAGATGGAGACAGTGGTTGGTTAGAATAGGCGGCCGGCGGCAGAGGCCTGTGAGGGAGAAAAAAAAGAGAGAAGGTTCGAGAGAGAAGAAAGTGGGAAAGGGGAGAGAGAGTGTTGTGAGAAAATTAGGGATTTAGGTTTTTAGAGAGGTATTTATATGTCGGGACGGTAGCGGTATACCAACATACCGACCCAATCATACCGCTGCAGACCCGTCATTTCTCGGCACGGTATGATACCGACCAACCTTTTATTTTAAGGTAATCCTCCGACCGATACCGTACCGAAATGGGTCGGTACCGGTTCGGCCCAATCGGTACGGTAAATTTGCTCACCCCTACTTAAAGCTGAAGGTATGGCCCCATGGAAGAAGTTCTTCCTCATCCACAGAATCTCCAGTCTTACACAACTTCCAAGACTGCTGGGGATGGCACCAGATAACATATTGTGAGAAACATCTAATGCACCTAAATTCACCAAATTTCCAACTTCATTTGGAAGGGTACCGCTCAAATGGTTATAGGATTGTACCACGGAGGTTGTTAAGGGTACCGCTGTCACCTTTCTTATTTCAATGGTAAATAAAGCTACAAGGCTAAATAATTGACTTTTTATTTTCTTCCATCCTGTGGAGCTTGGATGGTTCCATTGCAAGTTGACTTGTAAAAAGCAGGAAGGCCAAACTTTATTGAAATTATAACATCAACCACACATATTGTGTACAATTTTTTTTTTCATATCACGCCCCAAAGAAATACACTAAATATTTTCCCCTTCGTTTCTTCCTGCGGTTTGTTTCCTGTGTTTTTATTAAAGAATTGTTCTTAGTTGTTGTTGTGTGTGATCGTGTGATGATGATTTCTTGATCAAAGGAAGTTTATTTGTGTCATATTCTTAGAGATTTCTGGATTTAGTTTCTTGACTTTTGTGGGTTTTGTAATTCAATTGGTCTCTGTGGAGGGTGAGTTAGAATGATGAAGGATTGCTTGGAGGAGATGCGCAGGTCTTGGGGTGAATTGCTGCTTAAAGGAGCTACTGGTCAAGACGAGTATAGAGGCATTGAAGAGGATAATGCTCTGGCAAAAGAGGTTTTAATGATTTATCTAATTTGCTTCAGCAGAGAAGACAACAGAACCAGCAGTACAGAAACCTTTGCTTTAACAGGAAGAAATCAGCAAGAAAAGGAAAGAACCCTTGACAAGTGAAAGTGAGGAAGGTGGCAAGAAGAGTAGAGAATCGGCAGAAAAGTGCTGATCCCAGGACTTCAAAGAACGAACCGCATAAGGCTGTAAATTTGGTGCTACGTACAAAAGATTCCATCATAGAGAAAGCCAAGGGTGTCAAGTCAAGGATACGGCGGCTGCTGCTGCTGCTGCAAAGAATACTGTCAAGGGATTTAACATGGAGCTTGCCAATCGAAGAGAGGAAATCAAGAGGTATATGTGTTGGTGAGTGGGTTCCTCCTTTTTGTGGGGCCCACTACTAGTATTAATGGAGCACTAATTGTTATTAGTGGAGCAGTTAGTGAAGCACTAAGTGTTTTGCAGAATAGTCCTTGAAATTCTTGATTTCTGCAAATTGGTCCCTGACGAGATGCCTATAAATAGGCTTCTCATTTGCTCTTCAAATTATCCCATTCATTCACAACAAGAGTGAATAAGAGAAGAGAGTGAGAGATAGAGAGAGTGTTGGAAGGAGGGAAGAAATTTAGGAGAAAATATTCCTTAATATTTTCTCAAATCCCCTCTTAAATTAGGAAGTGACAAAATAATGAGAAAAAATATCTTAGGGGTATTTTTGACAAATACTTGGGAAACACCTTGTGAGATACTATTTTGGATAGAACTCTAGGTTGATTATACCCCTAAAATTTAGGGAAGTCTCTCTTGTAAGCCTACTATTTTATAGTGGAAATTTTTTCGGTGGGATCGGGATTGTGGACGTAGCCCGGTATTTGGGTGAACCACGTTAAATACTGTGTGTCATTTATTTCTTTTTGTCCTCCACTTGTTTATTTCCTTGTGAGGTGATATTATTTCCGCAAGATAGTGCCACCGGGCCCAACAATTAGTAGCGGAGCAGAAGGTTTGTGCTTTGTCAAGTGCAAGGTTGTGAATTAATGCACTGTGCAAGTGAATCCTGTTTAGGAGACTGGGTTTTAAGTGAACCTTTGTTCCTCCAGTCTTTCCTGGGGATTTATCTTGGAATGATAATTCTGTCTTAGGAGATCGGCTAGGCCAACTTTCCTAGGAATTATCGAATCAGTTCAATTCACTACTTGTACGGGCACTATTCACCGCAAGGAGTTTCCCAGATCGAGGAGCTAGTCAGTCTTTGATCCAGATGGAGGCGAGGATAAACAAGATGATTACTCTAGACGGCACTAATTACCACTTATGGAGAAACAAGATGAAGGATCTCCTATTCGTGACGAAGATGCATTTACCGGTGTTCAGTACGGTAAAACCTGAAGAAAAGTCAGACGAGGAGTGGGAGTTTGAACACATCCAAGTCTGCGGTTATATATGGCAATTTGTTGAGAATAATGTTTACAACCACGTTTCTGACATTGAGCATGCTAGAACACTGTGGGAAAAGCTCAAAGAATTATATGCCTCAAAGACAGGGAACAACAAGCTATTTTACTTGACGAAGCTGATGCAAGTAAAATACCAAGAAGGCAGAATGGTTGCAGATCACCTTAATGAGATGCAAGGGATCGTGGACCAACTTTCTAGCATGGGCATAAAATTCGACGATGAGGTGCTTGCTCTTATGGTCTTGGCGACACTCCCAGATTCATGGGAAACCTTGAAGGTTTCAATCACAAACTCTGCACCTAACGGTGTCGTGAGTATGGCAACCGTCAAAAGTGGCATTCTGAATGAAGAGATGAGACGAAGAACACAAGGCTCGTCTTCTTCACAGTCAGAGGTCTTGGCTACAGTGACGAGGGGGAGAAGTCAGAACAAGGGTCAAAGCAACCGAGACAAGAGCAGAGGAAAGTCCAACAAATTTGCCAATGTTGAGTGCCATCACTGCAAGAAGAAGGGCCACATCAAGAAATTCTGCCGACTCTTCAAGAAAGAACAGAAGAAGAATAAAGGCAAAGATGTGAAGAAAGAAGAAAGCAGTGATGATGAAGCGAATTCTCTTGGAGAATTCAATGTTGTCTGTGATGATGATATCATCAACCTTACTATCCAAGAGTCAAGCTGGGTAGTTGATAGTGGTGCTACTATTCATGCTACACCACGGAGAGAACTCTTCTCTTCTTACACTCCTGGTAATTTTGGGACTGTAAGAATGGGAAATGATAAATTCTCAATGGTCGTCGGCAAAGGAGATGTTTGCCTAGAGACCATGAACGGGATGAAGCTGCTTTTGAAGGATGTCAGGCATATTCCAGATATGCGTCTGAATCTGATCTCTGTTGATAAGCTCGACGAGGAAGGTTTTTGTAATACCTTCTACAATGGTCAATGGAAGCTCACCAAAGGCTCGTTAGTGGTGGCACGAGGTACAAAGGTGTCAAAGTTGTACGTGACCCAGGCAAAGGTTCCTCAGCATGATGTAAATGTTGTGGAGAACGACAGCCAAGTTCAGCTGTGGCACAGACGCCTTGGACACATGGGTGAGAAGTCAATGGTGAAGCTGGTCAAGAAGAATGTTCTGTCAGGATTGAATCAAATCCAGCTGAAGAAGTGCAGTCACTGTCTAGCTGGTAAGCAAAATAGAGTTTCTTTCAAGAGCTTTCCTCCTTCCAGAAAGAAAGATGTGCTAGAACTGGTACACTCAGATCTGTGTGGGCCTTTTAACAAGTCCCTTGGTGGTGCCCAGTATTTTGTGACCTTCATTGATGATCACTCACGGAAAACCTGGGCTTACACATTGAAGTCTAAAGATCAAGTGTTGTCAGTCTTCAAGCAGTTTCTAACTATGGTGGAAAGAGAGACATGAAAGAAGCTGAAGTGCATCCGGACAGATAATGGTGGTGAGTACACAGGTCCATTTGATGTTTACTGCAAAGAGCATGGTATTCGGCATCAGTTTACTCCACCAAAACTCCACAGTTGAATGGCTTAGCTGAGAGGATGAACAAAACTTTGATTGGGAGAACCAGATGCTTACTCTCTCACTCGAAGTTACCACAAGTCTTTTGGGGTAAAGCACTACTTACAGCGGCTTATGTGCTGAACCATTCACCTTGTGTTCCTCTTCAGTATGAAGCTCCAGAGAAGGTGTGGTCAGGAAGGGACATATCCTATGATCACTTACGAGTATTTGGGTGAAAAGCTCATGTCCACATTCCAAAGGATGAAAGAAGCAAACTAGATGCCAAGACAAGACAGTGTGTATTCATCGGTTATGGCCAAGACATGTTTGGCTATAGGCTTTATGATCCAGTAGAGAAGAAGCTTATCAGGAGTCGAGATGTTGTCTTTATGGAGGATCAGACCATAGAAGACATTGACAAAGCAGAGAAGTCTAGTAATGATCTAGAGGAGTTTCAGTTACCTCCAATAAAGATACCGAGACAAGTTGGAGATGATGTTCAGGATATTCATCCTGAAATTCCAGATGATCCTGCTGAAGATGAGCCAGCAGATGCTATTGAAGATGATGGCAATGATGATGTAGCTAATGATGATGCAGCTAATGATGATTCAGCTAGTGATGACCCACCTCCACCATCAAGTAATTCTCCTTATCGCACAAGGTCCGGAAGAGCCGTGTAACCCTCTACTAGGTACTCTCCAAACGAGTATTCATTACTCACTGACGGGGGAGAACCAAAAAGCTATGATGAAGCTATTAATGATGAGCATAAGGAGAAGTGGATTCAAGCCATGCAAGAAGTCTACTTTAGGAACGTACTCTTGTTCTGTAAACTCGACCACTTCGACGGATTTCCGTTCTCTCGAAACTTTTTGTTCACCCACAAGTCCTAGTTCGTACTTCTCGTGTCAGGTGAAGGTTCTAAGTTTCGTTCTAATCAACAGTTTCCAAAGTCAGTTTCTTTTCCCTAACTGAAACTACTTTAGAAGAGTGGTGTGGTAAAGATGACCTCAATCCGCACGGTGCTGGGATTAGCTGTAAGTCTCAACCTGGAGGTTGAACAGATGGATGTTAAAACAGCCTTCCTACATGGTGATTTGGAAGAAGAGATATACATGGAGCAGCCAGAGGGTTTCCAGCGGAAAGGAAAAGAGAATTACGTTTGTAGATTGAGGAAGAGCCTTTACGGCTTAAAACAAGCCCCAAGACAGTGGTACAAGAAGTTTGAGTTAGTGATGTGGCAACAGGGATACAAGAAGACTACTTCAGACCACTGTGTATTCGTCTAGAAATTTTCTGACGATAACTTCATCATCCTATCGCTCTATGTGAATGATATGCTGATTGTTGGCCGAAATGTTTCCAGAATCAACAGCTTGAAAGCACAGCTAAGCAAGTTTTTCGCCATGAAGGACTTGGGGCCAGCAAAACAAATTCTCGGGATGAGAATTGTTCGAGATCGACAAGCCAAGAAGATATGGCTGTCCCAAGAGAAGTACATAGAGAAGGTACTTCAACGGTTCAACATGGATAAAGCTAAAGCAGTCAACTGTCCTCTTGCTAACTACTTTAGACTAAGTCCTGAGCAGAGTCTATCTACGGATGAGGAGAAGAAAGAGATGGAGCGGATTCCATATGCCTCAGCAGTGGGAAGCTTGATGTATGCCATGGTATGTACCCGACCAGACATTGCTCATGCAGTCAGAGTGGTTAGCCGATACCTTTCGAATCCTGGTAAAGAGCATTGGAATGTTGTCAAGTGGATTCTCAGGTATCTTCGAGGAACTTCCAAAATGTGTCTATGTTTTGGAGAAGACAAGCCAGTGCTGGTTGGATACACTAATGCAGATATGGCTGGTGATGTTAGTTCCAGAAAATCTACATTAGGATACCTGATTAATTTTTCAGGGGGAGCTGTGTCATGGCAATCAAGGTTACAAAAGTGTGTTGCTCTGTCAACTACAGAAGCCGAGTTCATTGCAGCAACGGAAGCATGTAAGGAGTTATTGTGGATGAAGAAGTTCTTAACTGAACTTGGTTTTTCGCAAGACAGTTATCAACTATTTTGTGACAGTCAGAGTGCTATCCATCTTGCGAAGAATGCCTCTTTTCATTCCAGATCGAAACACATAGATGTGAGATACAACTGGATTAGGGATGTGCTAGAGAAGAAGCAATTACAACTCGAGAAGATCCATACAGAAGAGAATGGATCTGACATGCTGACAAAGACACTTCCAAGAGGGAAGTTTGAATACTGCCGTGAAGCTGCCGGACTGGTGGATCCCCCCAACATGTAGTCGGAAGGGGGAGAATTATTGGTGAGTGGGTTCCTCCTCATTGTGGGGCCCACCGCTAGCATTAATGGAGCACTAATTGCTATTAGTGGAGCAGTTAGTGAAGCACTAAGTGTTTTACAGATTAGTCCTTGAAGTTCTTAGCTTCTGCAAATTGGTCCCTGACGAGATGCCTATAAATAGGCTTCTCATTTGCTCTTCAAATCATCTCATTCATTCACAACAAGAGTGAATAAGAGAAGAGAGTGAGAGATAGAGAGAGTGTTGGAAGGAGGGAAGAAATTTAGGAGAAAATATTCCTTAATATTTTCTCAAATCCCCTCTTAAATTAGGGAGTGACAAAATAGTGAGAAAAAATACCTTAGGGGTATTTTTGACAAACACTTGGGAAACACCTTGTGAGACACTATTTTGGATAGAACTCTAGGTTGATTATACCCTTAAAATTTAGGGAAGTCTCTCTTGTAAGCCTACTATTTTATAGTGGAAGTTTTTCCGGTGGGATCGGGATTGTGGACGTAGCCCGGTATTTAGGTGAACCACGTTAAATACTGTGTGTCATTTATCTCTTTTTGTCCTCCACTTATTTATTTCCTTATGAGTTGATATTATTTCCGCGAGATAGTGTCATCGGGCCCAACAATATGTGGGTGTGGCAGTCCTAGTGATTGTTGCACTGAGGGCCTATATTGCTTACAGCTATCGACCATCCGGAAGTACAGGCGCCAACGACCAGTGATGATCACACCATTCACTGAAATTTACTTAACTCTGGACTAATAAAGGCTGTCACATCAATTCTGCATAGTATACTGAGATGTTCTGATATTGTTAAATAATAAAGTTGTTTATCCTGAAATTAATTTCATTTCACTAAGTAAATTCTTTGAGCTTTTAATTAAACTTCGGTACTGTACCATCTAGTCAATTCGCATAAAGTACCGAAACTAAAAACCTCAGTTTGTTCAAAAGAAAACGTCCCACCAAAGAACTATATGAGATTCATAGATTCTCCCTTCTTAAGTCAGACTAGGAAAACTTAACATTCAATGAGACGTAATAGTAAGAGCTGCCAAGTAAAGCTGAAGATTTAGATAAAGTATTTGCAGCATTGATGGTTTAAACTTGCAATATTTGTTTGTTAAAAAGGAGCGCTCTGGTTATATATACATGCTTTGCAACCATTGCATTTAAAGGCCAACAACCAAAAATCCAAGGTTAGTATATCTTACTGATTTAATTTTAGAGGGTAATAATCACTTAATCAGATTAAAAATCATTGTCTACTTCAACATAGCTGCAATTTCATATGAACATGTTTGCACAATGGACATATACTATGTATCAATTGAAATGATTATTGCAATTTTTTTAACCATTTACTTCTATGACTAATTGTTAAAACTCACGTACTTAGACATTTTCATTTCTGAATTCCAATCCGATAATTTCATTTTTTTTCCTTTGATGGGTCAGAAACGATAATTTGGAAATATGGACCATGAGCTTAATATTAGATCTCTGATATTGGCACTAGTAAAGATTTCTTCCATTAACTATACCAAAAGTTACAATTACTCGAAACAATATCAATTGTATAATGTAACTAAACTCGCTGGTGATACGCCATGGAACGACTTTTAGGCAAAGGAAAGAAGCCCTGAACGTTTGTAAAGAAATCAAGTCACATCTTATGATATGAAAAAGGAAAAATCCATTAACAAAGCCAAAAGCAACCGAGAAAGCATATTAGCTAGCAGCCACAAGAAAACCATAAGCCAAATCTTCTTCTGATTGTATGGAAGGAAATAAATGGAAGTAAAGCCCTTAGATTTATGAGAAACATTTTCATTTGGAAAGAAGTACCTAAGAGAGCTAGCTCCCTGAACAAGAATTAAAGATCAGTGTGATCATCATGGCTGGATTGATTCAGAATTAGCAGGATAATGGTTTTTACACCAAAATCAGAATGGAAAGAGGAAGATAAAGCCCTTATGTTACGTGTTTATCTTCCCGGTAAGTAAGTTTTTTAGTATCTCTTTTTCCTTGATATATAACCAATACTATATATTAATTAATGATTCAAGAAGGCATTGATTTGATGCCCAAAAAAAAAATCAAAAATCGTTGAAAATAATATTGCTTGTTTCTCAGATACTTGATAGCCTTATTTTTGTTAAATGGTTCAGGTTTCACTGAGAAGCAAATTAGTTATAAGATAGAGAAAAGGTGGCGTTACATCAAAGTCAATGGTGATCCAAAAACAGTGTACTTTGATGTATCTTTTCACCAGATCCCAGAAAAATATAACCTGGAGTCTGGACGAAGTAAAAGCACAGTTTAGTGGAGGAATGTTCATAATCAAAATTCCAAAAAATTAATGCTGATGAACAGCAAATTGCTTCCAGGGAAGAAGAACAGGCCACAACAAGCCAAGCCGCGACACCTGCTCCTCAAGAAGCTGCAGAAAAGGAAGGAAGCAGAGCCTCAAAAAGTGGAAGACAAAGCTCCCAAAGAAAACGAGGGATGGAATATATGGATGTTAGTTTCAGTGATTATAGCAATTGGAACTTGTATAGTTTACAAATTAGTTGTTGAGTCGTCTAGGAAGCAAAACTGATAAATCAGATGTACCAGGCTAGGCATAGTGATACGATAATCCCATTTTAATAATAATCATGTCATGTGTATGCGTAATTGGATCTGTTAATTGATTTCTTTGAGCAAAAAAGGCATATATTCACTTTTGGAGAACATATTATGTGTAGTAAGCACAAGTGATGCATTACAATTTCCCTGCAACTAATTTGGCGCGAGTTTCTCCATGTCTTCTCGCCATAAAACAAATGTAAAACACATTAAGCAGTAAGTAGTAACCTATTTGTCTGTCTTTCTTTGATAAAACCACAAACCTATTAATAAAGTAGGATAGATACACATAACTTTACTCCATAATACAAAAAAGCTACCATTTTTTTTTTGAACTAAAAAAAGGTCAAATGATACTGAGAGTTAAAAGGTCTTGAATTCGAGTTATTCAATAAAACAATGATTTTTTTTTTAATCCAAGAATTATGAATAAAATTTATAATTTTATATATTAAGGACCTTTTTTTGGTATGGTTGCAATTACCATTATTCAAATTCGACCAAGAAAAATTACCATTATTCAAGCGATACTTTTTGCGGGACTCCACTATCACAACCCAAATTCTGATAAGAAAATGCCATCAACCCCATGTCCCTCCTGGGGTACTGGGCTTATATCATTCTTGGGTACCAGGAGGAGGCAATGGCCCATCACATAAAAAACCTTTATCCTCCGCCCAAGTTACTCTGAACAGAAACCAAGTCCATGCCATCAGTATACAAAAATCATATATATACGGATTACTCTCGGACATTAGGCAATACATCCAGGCTAAGATTAAATGATTCTTTGAAACTTTTGTAGACCTAAATAGAACGAATTTTCTTGAACAATGGACACGCAAGAACTTGCAAACCAAGGCATATAAACAAGTGTACTACACCATGAAAATTACCGGCAGAGTAAAGAATTCGCCTAATATCGCACAGAAGTTATCGTCTCACAGTGCACCAAGTAAAGAACAATCAAAACCCACATCAAACCAATCAGGAAACGCTATGGTATTCCCGTCAAGAAAACCACAAAATCAAACTTTCAGTTTCAGCTATAAAAAAGTTTTATACATGACCATATATATATATATATATATATATATACTCAAAGGAAGAGAAGTAATTGGATATTACACACAATCTTATATCCGTTAAATATGAAGAAATTTTGGTTAAGGAAAGCAAAACCAAAAAAAAGAAATACTTTGTGTTAAAGCTGTATAGGAAGGAAGGATGATTCCACGAGGTGGATATAGGGGAGCATTAATTCCAAATCGTCAACAACAAGCCACCCGTCCCCGGTGTGACGACGAGTCGTTCCAGCCAAAATCAGATGTTTATAGGGAGGTTGATGGCACTCTAGTATTTCGCATTCATGTCCCCGGTTGGTGCAATTTGGTTAAGTTTACTTGGTTTACAATTTTGGGTTCATTTTCTTTTTGTTGTTTTAAATTGTGGCTACTTAAATATTGAGTTATGTGCAGGGTTCGTGAAGGAGGAAATAAAGGTCAATGTAGTTGAATCCTTAGGTTACATCAGCGTTCAAGGAGAGAAGGAGCGGATACATAATTCACGCCTGAGATTCAATACATTTCATAGCGTTCCTATAGGGTATAACTTGAGCCAAGCCACAACACAGCTTGATGGTGGCATTTTTACCATCAGAATTCCCAAGAACAAGACTGTTTCTGCTGAAACTAGTCCTGTAGGACTAGAGGCCTCATCAAGCCAGAAGAGTACTCGTCCAGTTGAAGGTAGTACAGGAAAACCTGAAGAAGGAAAGGTGACAGAAGTGAAAGATATAAGCCGGCCTTCAATTGGGGGGTGGGGGGTTGTAGAAAGCAGAAAATGAACCAACATCTCAAAAGGGTCAGGATGGAGCTCCTCAAGAAGCTCATGTATCTGTTGATATGGCTGGGACTAATGTTGCGGAGAAGACAGAGAGGGCAGATAGTGGAGGCGGAATTGTTGATCAAAAGGCAGTCCAAATGAGCCAAGCAGATCAAGAAGTAGGACAAGACAGGCAAACCTGAGAAGGTTGCAGGCTTGACCTTGGTGGAGGTAGAGGGAAATGGTGAGAAGAGTGAGGGTTCACCAGTAGCTGAGAAAGTGGTACTATGAACAAGGAAGGAATATGGAAAAGGAGAGTACTGAACCAAGTGGTGTTGTTCCCCGTAGGAAAGAGAATAATAAAAGTGAAGATGCTTTTGGTGAAGTTAAGGAGAAGCCTGAAGAGGATAATATTAATGGCAGGGCCTCAAATGCTTCGAATATCAAGTCTGAGAATCACCATTCTGCCGTAGGAGCGCATGAAAAGAAGGAATTACTGATAAATATTTGTGCCGCGGTTACAGTAATTGTGGCTCTTGGAGGATACATAATTCACTATAAGCTAAACTTGACCCTGTGTATGTATGCAGCAGTTATGTAACTTTTCTTTTTCTCTCTGTGGAAGAATCTGCATGCCCATCAATGCAGAAACTTTTATTATTACTACTAGACATTATGTGCTCAAGGTATAAGCATTCTAAGGGTATGTTCATATGGTGGATTTTGTCCTAGGACAGTATTATAAGTACAAAGAACTTGCCATGATTAAGAATTTGCTAAGGGAGTTCATCCCTTGTCATATATGTATAATTGGATAGGATTACTTCTAACAGGTCCAATAAAACCTTAGTGGATGGTTAGACAAACCATACAGACAATTAAGTATGGCACTAGATATGTATTGGCTATATAGGCTACATTCGAGCCTAAAACTTGTTCTGCCTTGATATTCCTTACACAAACGTGCAGACCTCTATGAGGCTAATGCAAGGATTACCTGAACCCAACACTGACAGCTAGTGTTCAAAAAAAAAAAAAAACACTGACAGCTAGCTAATCAATTCAAGATATTATTTTTGTCTTTAGTTCTTTCAACAATCTTTATAGAGCTGACGTTATTGTGTCAATCAATACCAACTTGGTTTAATGAATTTAGTTTCACAAGAATTACAACTGTTATGACCTCCATTAATGTAACTTGGACATGATATGAAATTTCCTTGACAACTTTTTTCCAAGAATGTCAAATACCGGGACATGGTCAACACATTTTTGAAACTCAATTAAAGAAATGAACCAAACCAAACCTTAGTTCATCTAGCTAGGAGGCTCCGCACGTTTTGTTTCTTATGTTGGGCACTCTTCAAAGTTATAGAAAGCTATATAAAGCCATTAAACCCCAAGAGCAAGACATCTCATTCTAGCTCAAAAGTCTTGTTCTTCTTTGGGATGGCATTTCATCTGACCTCAGTTGATGCCAACTTCGCTAACAACATGTACTTCTACTGGGGCAATCCGAATTCTGCCATTCAAGGCAAAGGTGATGATCTTCAACTTGTCTTGGATCAAACCTCAGGTAATAGTATTTCTTATGTTTATTGTTACCACATTATTGAAACCGACACAAAAACAACAAAGACAACTCATCCAATTCAACCAACCAGGTCTAGTATTACATTAGTGTATTTAGGTTGATTTTAGCCACTTCCTTAAGAAATTAAAATATTAAGAAAAAGAATTAAAGGTTAGACAAGAAGAAATTGTCTGTCTTCAAAGGGTTAGATCTTGGCGTGCCCATCAAAATCCACAAAAGATTAATATTTTCATAACAAACATATGTTTTGGAAAAAAATTTAAGGAAGCTAAAATAAAGTGTAGATATTTTCTTAAGATCTTGATATTTTAAATAGTAACCTCAATAAAATTCTTTTTCTGTTTCCCAAAATTTAAACCCAATCTAAATATAAATTTTGTGTTATTTTAATTTTTTAAGTGTTTCTCTAAGGGTTTATCAACTAGAACACCGTCTAAGGCAACTTAAACGGCAACATGATCTTCTTTCCACTATGGGCTTTACTCAGTTCTCCAACCCCAGGGACAGGAGGTTGACTGAGGAAGAGAAGCAGCAAGAGTTGGAAATTTTGGCCAAATAAATTGCAGAATTAGAGGCTCTAATTCCAGAGGAGAAACTTCTATGCCAGCCAATGGTTGCTTACCTGACGTTTACTAATCCTCCTCCTCCTCCTCGTCAACCTTAAAGGCCACTTTCTCTCCCTCCCCCTCCTCTGTTCCTCTCTAGCTCTCTCTCCCTCTCTTTCTCAAAATTCTCTCTCTTTTCTCAAATCTTTGTTTCTCTTCAACCTCCTCTTTGAATCCTAAAGCACAACTCTCTCTACCTTCTCAACTCTGTTCCTCACGCGAAAATGGATTTCAAGGTGCTTTTTGATGTTTTCTCATTAGTTATGCTTCTCGGCGATTAAAGACGCCCTGCTCCTAGCTTACTCTCTCTTGGTCTTAGGGATATATATAGTGGCTGAATCAGATTCTTCAAGGCCATTTTCCAGTGTATCCAAGGACAAGATTTCTTTTGGGACGTAAAACTCTATTACGTTAGATATTTAGGACTTAGCCTCCTCTTTTAAAATTTGTAGAGTAGCAAACTCTATGGCGGACCGGTTAGTTAAAAATGTAAGATCCAGTGGCTGTCGTGTGTAAACTGGATCTCTTATCGGCCAGCTCCCTTGTATGTTTTGATGCAAAGGGATGCACCCTCTGCATATGCTTAATGAAATCGTTTCATGTTCAAAAAAATGTCGGATGCTACTAAGTAGAAAGGAGGGGTGGTGGGTGGAAAATTGCCAACATTTTAAATATGATTTGTAAGTGAAAAAATATGCCACTAAGTTCTGGAACAAATCCTTCATACTATACTACTACTAATAAAAGAAGAAAAGCTGATGCTATAACAAGACCAAACTAGACTGGTCTATTCACAATAGGTGGTGGAGTATGTCACGGGATGGGCCCCGAAGGCACACAGGAAGCCCATGAGCCCAGGATGTGTGCGAGGTGGTTGGGCTTATCATATTTAAATTTGAAGTGGCCATTCAAATTTAAATAAAGATAGGTGCTTGTTTGAATTTAAGTTAATTTGAATATTAAGTATGATTTAAATTAGTTTGAATTTAAATGGGGTAGATAAGATATAAAAGGTTGGAACTCTTATGTGTAGCCTATAAATAGTGCATGACATAGGAGGAAAAAAGTATGGGAGTGTATTGTATTCTTTCACCTATCTTTATTTAATTTGTTTATTTCAATTTCCTTGTAAAAGCAAGTTTTGCCATTGTATTTTTGGGAAATACTTGTAATATTTGCTTAAAAGGGGTTGTTGGAAATTGGGATAACAAGATTATTGTGTGATTTTTGTTGTAAGCACTTTGTTGAAGAGTTTGCGGAGTTTGTTGAGTAGGAATTTGCTTTACCATAATTTACTTGAAGGGGGAGTACTTTGGTGCTGTGGGTTACACGGTTCTCTTGTGGGAGTTTTGTTTTCCTTATGTTCATATTGAGCAGGGAATTAGCATCATAACCTTGGTGATTTGGTAAAGATGGTTGGGGCAACCATTGGGGAAGAAGGCATCTTTGGTGGACGCCTAGACAAGCTTGAAGATCGTATCTCTAACTGTGAAGCTAGTAATGAGGGAATGACTGGTGAGGTACAAGCACTCAGGTCGCAGTTCACAGAGCTCGATGGTGGTTTCAGTAGAGCATTAGCAGAGATAGTTGACGAGCTTGTAGAATTAAGGTCGATGCGTGATGATTTGAAGCTATGCAAGAGGCAACTTACCATGATGGAAGGAGGTGTGCCACTTCAACAGCAGCAGATGCTGCCCAAGATCGATATTCCAAAGCCGAAGGAGTACGATGGGACGAGGACAGCAAAGATAGTAGATGTCTTTCTGTTTAGCTGTGAAGAGTATTTTGATGGCTTAAATATCACGGATGAGCAACAGAAGGTGAAGATCGTGGGGAGATAGTTTACTGATTCTGCAGTGTTATGGTGGCGACGGATACATACTACTGGTGAAGGGTGCAAGGATTGGACCTAGGATCAGTTTAAACAATAACTAAAGGACCAATTCTATCCGGAGTATGCTGAGAGGGAGGCACGAGACAGGTTGCGAGCATTGAAGCACGATGGTAGTATAAAAAAGTACGTCAATGAGTTTCAGGAGCTGACTTTCGAAATCCCTTCAATGACTGAAGAAGAAGGATATGGTGCATTCATAGGTGAAATTCAAAGGTGGGCAAGAACCAAGGTCGATGATCGACATGCAAGGACACTAAAGGATGCATTCCAGATTGCTGAATCATTGACGGAGTATGGCAAGGAGTCCAATCCCAGTTCTTCGAAGGAGTGCACGAGTGGGAGTGAGGATGAAGCCATAACTTTTGCACCGAAGAAAAGAGACAAGAAGTCCAAGTGGGGCAAGTCTAATGGTTGAAAAATTACGGAGATAGAATGCTACTTGTGCAAGGGAGCTCACAAACTCTACGACTGGCCATATAGAAACAAGATTAGTGCAATCTTGAAGGAGTCAGCAGGGGATTCCTCGGGGGAGGAAAATGCCGAAGAGGAGCAAGTCAGGATAGGGTCATTAAGGATCTTGAATGCATTCCAAGTTAATGGACCAATGCCAAAAGAAGGATGCATGTTTACAACAGTGCGGATTGGGGAGCATGAGATTAATGCTTTGATTGATACTGGTGCTACTCACAACTTTCTTGCAGGTGATGAAGCAAAGAAGCTGGGCATCACAATTACCAAGGAGTTGAGCAAAATTAAGGTAGTCAATACAACTGCACAACCTATCGTTAGTGTGGCACGAGGTGTAGAGATTAACTTGGGGGATTAGCGAGGCAAGATCTTAAGGATCTTGAATGCAGTCCAAGTTAATGGACCCAATGCCAAAGGAAGGACGCATGTTTACAACAGTGCGGATTGTGGAGCATGAGATTAATGCTTTGATTGATACTGGTGCTACTCACAACTTTCTTGCAGATGAAGAAGCAAAGAAGCTGGGCATCACAATTACCAAGGAGTTGAGCAAAATGAAGGCAGTCAATACAACTGCACAACCTATCCTTGGTGTGGCACGAGGTGTAGAGATTAACTTGGGGGATTGGCGAGGCAAGATCTTAAGGATCTTGAATGCAGTCCAAGTTAATGGACCAATGCCAAAGGAAGGACGCATGTTTACAACAGTGCGGATTGGGGAGCATGAGATTAATGCTTTGATTGATGCTGGTGTTACTCATAACTTTCTTGCAGGTGATGAAGCAAAGAAGCTGGGCATCAAAATTACCGAAGAGTTGAGCAAAATGAAGGCATTCAATACAACTGTACAACCTATCATTGGTGTGGCACGAGGTGTAGAGATTAACTTGGGGGATTGGGGAGGCAAGATCTTAAGGATCTTGAATGCAGTCCAAGTTAATGGACCAATGCCAAAGGAAGGACGCATGTTTACAACAGTGCAGATTGGGGAGCATGAGATTAATGCTTTGATTGATGCTGGTGCTACTCATAACTTTCTTGCAGGTGATGAAGCAAAGAAGCTGGGCATCAAAATTACCGAGGAGCTGAGCAAAATGAAGGCAGTCAATACAACTGCACAAGCTATCCTTGGTGTGGCACGAGGTGTAGAGATTCACTTGGGGGATTGGCGAGGCAAGATCGAGTTGACCGTGGTTCCACTTGACGACTATCCCATGATATTAGGGATGGATTTTTTTGAGAAGACAAATGCGTCAATTCTCGTGGATACTGGCCAGATTCACATACCGAGAGGCACGAGTACTTGTGTGGTGCAAACTAGGCAAGAGGGCAGGAAGGCGAGGAAGAAACTTTCTGCAATCGTGCAAAAAGATCACACAGAGATACAAGAGGTGAGTAGGAAAGCAATGGAAGCAACAGTGACACCATGTGTTGTGGCACAGTTGGCGGGAGTGGCAGGAGCCACAAAACCCTTGAAGGTTGATTTCTTAGAGGAGATCAAGCTTGGAGGTGCCTCACCAAAGGCAGGTCTAGAAAGTGAAGACAAGAAGAAAAGTTCTTCACAAGGAGACTGTGATGGCTATGGTGGTGGAGACCATGTGGAAGCACAAGGTTACAAGAAGAGTGACCAAGGTGCGTGTTCGTGTGCAGTGGAATGGCAACCAGAGATGGCCAAATCAAAGGAAGTTTGGAGGTCTAAGAGATGGTGGATTCCAAGTACTTCAAAGAAGATTATGGCGCACAGGAAAGTCATTCATTGGCTTGGACAAGGAGCTCGAGTACTCAGTCCTTTGCAATGGAAGGAGTGTCCAAAGGCAAGGTGGGAGTGTGAGCATCGGACGAAACAACTCCGGGAGCGAGTTGCAATGCACCATCGGATTGCAACGAGGACGTTGCAAGAATAGGTGGTGGAGAATGTCACGGGATGGGCCTCTAAGGCACACAAGAAGCCCATGAGCCCAAGATGTGTGCAAGGTGGTTGGGCTTATCATATCTAAATTTGAATTGGCCATTCAAATTTAAATAAGATAGGTGGTTGTTTGAATTTAAGTTAATTTGAATATTAGGTATGATTTGACTTAATTTGAATTCAAATAAGGTGGTTAAGATATACAGGGTTTGGACTCTTATGTATAGCCTATAAATAGTGCATGACATAGGAGGGGAAAAGTATGGGAGTGTATTGTATTCTTTCACCATTAATATAATACAGAAAGCTTCTCCCAATTCTTTTCTCTCTGCTCTTTTCATTCTCTCCATATCGGTGTTTTTAGGTTGATCAAACTGAGGCTTGAACTGCACGGGCATCTTCCGCAACCCTAAACTCTGTGCCCGTAACAAAAGCCCCCTTTGGGCTGGATGACATGGGGCTAACTCTAGCCAGGAGGCTGAGGGTGGCCATGGCCCCCCTGAGTTTCTAGATTTCTCATTTAAGTCCTATACCATGGCCCCTCTTGAAATTAATTTTTTCATGTAAGTCCTTATTATTAGGAGAAAAAATATATGTTGGCCCCTTCTAAAATTTTTGTCTAACTCCGCCACTATCTAGAGCCACTAAGGCAGACAGTTTGGGCCAGGTCACCCACGTACTAAGTCGTACATATTAATTAAGTTGTATACCTATAGTCTTTGTCTAGCCTACTCATTAATCATATTATGCAAGGAGATGACAACAAAGTACTTTTACGTTATACTAATGTATTAAAGCACTCTGACCCCTGCTTTTTCAAACATTAGGGTTGACAAGAATCACCTCAACTTGACAGCGAAGAGCTGAAAGGATCATGTCATCCATGGTGACTTTTCATTTCGCAAAATGTTAAACTTGAGCGGACCTTGATGTTTTAATTAATACCTCATCAAGGTCCGCTTTCCTTCTCTCTAGTTTTCTCCTCTTCAAAATTCAAAATGGGGGTTGCCATGAATGTTTCCTTCTCCTCGTCAATGCTGGTAAGGGCCTGCAATTAGGAAATCCGTATATATATGTACAGAAGATCCCCATCGAGGAACATCCTTCCAGAACATCAAGCCTGGATATAAAGAGCAAGAAAATCTTGCTAACCTGTGAGCTAGTTCCTTGTAGTTACAAAAGAAACTTCCTAAGTTGGAAGACAAAGGGTCTCATAGCACTAGCCTTATAAAATACTTGGAAATTTGGACATGTTGAAAAAAAAAACGTACATGATGCCATTCATTTGTATTCCGTTTTAGAATTAAAGCAATGCTTATTGTGCTCTCATCAAGTTCACATACACCATTTAATTAATTTGTTTGATCATTTAAAGATGGTAAAGCATTTAATTAAAGGACACACATTATACAATGCACAGCCTCAAACCTGATCTCGTATAAGAAGACTTTGCCTTAGATAGCTTAATTCCACACATTATATTCATGACTTGAATGTAGATAGCTTCAGATACAGAAAATGTTTATACCTCACTATCTTATTCTCTTGGTATTTTTCATTGTTAACCATACCTCCCTGGCTGCTAGTAATAAACCAACCAACACAGTTTAGGATTCATTTCGGCATTACAAAACTAGTGTCTACAAAAGGATTGGTGTGATTGGGAAAATCAATCAGTAAAGCGATTCCTAACATTGGAACATCTCGATCATCTAAAATACTAACAGAAGCCGAGAGGTGCTCTACGCATATCATCTAAAACTCTACTGCCATCTATTTCAAGAGGTTTCTCTGGTTCTCTTGTAGCTTCCGGCTCATAGCTTCCCAAATTGCTTTTAACCTAACATAGTCAAACAGAAATTAATTTACCAAAAGGAACGACTGGAGAAATCAATGAACATAATAAGCATGGTAGGAGGAAACAATGAAAATTTGTTCTCTCATGGCTGTTCTAGTATAAAAATAATACCGGCCAAGTACAATCCGAGAATGATAGAAACAACGACCATAAGCACATATGGTCGACCTGAAACAGCAGCAGATGTTGACCTAGAAACAATACCAGCAACTTAAACAGTATCCATGTGTAAAACCAAGTTCTCTCTGTGACGATGAAACAATAGTGACAACGATTAATAAACTCTGAACTTGCAGCACAGAACACAGCTTAAAAGTGTCATAAGTTGGAGACAAAGAACAATGCCAACATGATAAAATAAAGCAATCTCCCAACACAACATTGTACAAGAATTGGCGTCCATGGAGCAGGAGAACATTCATCCAGGACAAAAAAGACACAGAAAAAAAGAAGCTAAAAGACATTTACCTTCCCACTATGCTTTGGACCAGACTTAGTTGTAAGTCCAAAATCAAAGGGAAAGAGTGGATCATAGTGTGCATCACCCACATTCATCGGTAGTTGGTCCACTGTTTTAAACCATGTTCTTGGGAGCTTTCCAGTGAATCCATAGTCTCCAAAAAGGACATATGTCACACCTTGGCCCTCCGTGCCAGGTAACCAATTAGCTGCCAACAGTGCATCAATTGAGGAGACATATGGCTCGATTACAATTGGCCTGCCAGATATGATGACTACAACACACTTCACAGTCCCGCAGACATTACTGATCACGCTTGGACCAGGATCTTTCATTGTGAGGTCCTCGCTGTCTCCAGCACTCTCAGCGTAAGGCGGCTCGCCAACAACAACAATAGCATATGCAAAGTTATTAGACTTAACAAATTTGGTATCAGGGACCTCTTGAAAGATGATTTCCATCTTTGGATCTACGGCAGATTTTATGACATCGAGGATGGTGGTTCCGATCAATGGAATAAAATAAATGAATGATGAGGAATATGTTGTTTCCAAGCAGAACCGATTCAAGGAATGAAAACCAAGCTCATTGTAGAATAACTACATTGCCTTTTATACTAAGATTAGCCAATGCTCACATGTTATTTCCAAAGCTTATGGTTCTGCTACACAAATTAAAAGCATGTTAGACAAAGGATACCTCTTGAGTAGTGGTTGCCATCGAATCCCTGCCAATTAATTGTCCACCCGCCACATTGATAGCCCAAATTGTCAGCATGAGTACCAGAAACTAAGATCTTTGAAGCTTTCTTTGGAAGGGGGAGTAATGGATCAGTTCCATTTTTTCCATTCTTCAGCAGCACAAGTGATTTGTTGCCAAATCTCTATGACTCTATGTGCCTAGATATTTAGGAGGTGGTTTATCGTCATGGCATTGTTGCTTTGTTACTATAAATACAAAGTATCAGCAAGGATTAGAATCTCAATGCTGTACATATCGTTCATCTTACTGACCTGGCTTCCGAGCTCAATGACTAGGCTTAGATCAGCCAATGGTTTTTCAAAGAGACCCAAGCTGAACTTGACAAGCAAAATCCTTTCCACAGCATCATCAATGCGACCCATTGGGATGACATTGTTCTTGACCAGGTAAGTGAGATCATCAATGAATTCGGTATGATTGAAAGGAAGCATGACCTGATGGGCAAAAGAACAACGTTTGACAATTGTAGAGCTAAAAAGAGTTCATCAGAGTCCAATTTGAAATTGTTGGAAAACCGCAGCTGCTAAACATATCAATCCATGCTTTAATTGCAGCATGCACAGAGCATGTGTAGTTTGAATGTGGTGGTGAAGTAATCCTGTCAATACCTTGCCAATCCGAGATCACAAACCCCTGACAGCTCATTCAAGACACCAAAATTGTTCAGTTTGCATGGGATAGTAGCAGTCAGGGTTATGTATGCATGGTGAAGTAAAGACAAGCTTCATGAGATCCATTCAGTAGAAAAAATAGAAACACATAGCAAATGCTTACAATCAGTAATTACCAAAATGTGGCCCCTTATAATCAGAGACTAAAACACCATGCTGGTATTCTCAGAATGTTGCTCGTTGCATATGATAGGACGAGAAGCATAAAATTGTTAGCTTCATCATGGCATAGATTGTTATTTTGTTAAAATAAACTTATAAGATAACCAATCACGCTTAAGAAATAAGAGAGCAAGCTGAAGATAGTCAGATATATTGAAGAACCGAACTGTATCTATATTGCAGTTTATCTGATCATACTTATGCTCATCCATCTTGAGGAAGTAATAAAAAAATATAAGAATGATGCACCGTCCAGTTAAGTATTATATTCACATGTAACAGCTACAAAAGTTACAGATGCTAAATCTTTGTTCACTCTTAAAAGTGCTCAATTTGCAGACAGGACCACACACACACATACGCACAATGAAACTATGACAGGTATTGAAACTGGTAGACGAGCTTAACCTTAAACTTAAGGGTGTCCTTGAGGAATCCAGTAATTAGCTCACGATTTGCATGCATCTTTTCCCCATTCCAACTGGAGGAGGAAACCATGATTGTTGAAACACCCTTGATGACTGAATCAGAATAGGCAGGTATGTGCATGCTCAGCAATCCATGTCTGTCAATCAGTGTGTTGTTCTTGTTGATCCCCTTGGTTGTCCCACCATCACCCACAAAGTGCTTTGCACAGACTGCAACCTTATCTCTGAAATGAAGATGATAAAAATATGGGTCTAAGGCAAATGTAATTCGGATGGCACTAATGCATTTTGCATCAGTATGAAAATGATCAAACAGAGACCGGGAATTTTTAAGTTTTCTGTCTATGTACTGGATCATGAAACAGAATGACATACACTAAATCATACAGTTAGCAAGATTCAGTTTTATATCAATTTTATTACTACATCCTATGATGCAAGGTAGGAATGCACTCTGAATAATTTTGAAATCAGAATAAAAAACCTGTCAAAACTATTGATTCAGATGCTTTTTTTGTAACCTTAAAAGGTAAACCACAGATTATGAATTACAATTATCTTTGACAAGTTCATACCTTCGACCTATAAATGGCACTCCCTTCCGATAATCAGGAGGAGTATCTACTTGTAAACCAAGAATAATCTCTGTCATCGACTCCACAACTTTGTGATCCTCGCTATAGCTTTGATAACATCAACCCCATCTTGGATCTCAACAAACCTTTACAGAAGACAGTGGAAAACAAGAAGTAAATAACAAAAAATTTGAACTCACTTCAAAACTTCAAATATCCAGTAGAACAGATATACTCAATTTTTTTTTTTTATACTAATCTATACTCAAGTTTCATGGACTGGTTTTGCATTATGCCATTTACCGCAACACATGGAGCAATGACATAAGGAATCCCTGTAGCTCTAACTTCAATAGCAGTAGCACTGCCAATCCTCTCTACTAAGTCAGGATCCCTGTGTGTCCACAGCATATATAGCAAAAGTAGAGCTTCCTGCCACACTGCATATACTATGGACTGCAATGCACAATCAATTTATAATTACACGGTGACATGCACATGCTTTTTTTGAGACCTTTAAAATTTGAATGCAAAACCGATTCACCACATCAAAATCTAGACTTGCCTGGTAGCTCCAAGTCCAATGTTGTGGGAAAAAATTGTAGCATTGTAGACATTGTTATGGCCATGAACAGCATCAATACCATATTAACCCAATCCTCAGCACTGGCCTCAGGAAGTGGAGCACTCCCACCATCACTCAATACACTACCTGTAGCAAGCAAACACACTTGGTTCATTTGCACTAGATCAATTGGTTTCAGGGAAAATTCAACTTGGAAATTATTTCATTGGAGCAGATTGATGATAACAGTATCCTGTTTCTTTTACAACTGTTACTCTGCCACTGATCAACCCTTGAAGCAAAAAAAACGGATGAACGCAATCCAAGGGAAGAAAGCATGAGCAACCAAAGCACGCAAATGAATTATTGATAAAAACAACTTACTAGTGTGTGATGCCAACATGACTACCTATTTGGTATCAAAAAAAAAAAAACATGACTACCTATTACTTCATCAATTTGGGAACCACATCTGACACACATATCACTATGGTATAATATTTCCCCACGTAAGATATCTAAGCAATAAGCAATGTCTTGGCATGACACTTCAATTCATAGTAGGTGACTGAAAAAATCGCTTCATATTATCATACACTCTGTTTTTCTCAATTAGCTTCAGCTGATTTACAAAAGACCTCAAGCAAAACATTTAAACAAGGGAATGCCAAATAAATCTCATCACCCATCAATCATCACTACCCCAAACAATTCCTCACACAAAACACCTACATTACAGACAAAAGAGGAAAAAAAAAAAAAAAGGCAAAGAAAGGAAACGACATTGTTCCACCATTGCAAATACAAAAACACAGGAGAGTACAATAAAATACCCAAGTAATTAATTAATTAAACAGAAGAGTAGTAGTAGCAATGGAGTATGTCTGCATAACCTCGGGAGTAGCGGTTAATCTATCAATCTGAGCCATCTGGCTAATCTTCTCCTCCAGGCTCATCCTACTCATCAAGTCCTGAATCCGACCCTTCACCGCGACTTTATACTTCACATACTCCACTTCAGCTCCTCCCCCAACCGTCACCGTCCACACCAGTACCACCGTCAACCACCACAGAGCCCCTAAAACCCTAGCCATTTATCTTCTTCACTCCCCCCTAAAAAAACTCTTATATCATAACCTGCACCACCACAACCAAAAAAAACACAAATGTATCATTTCATAACCGAAACAACTCGATTTCTCCAACTTTCCTACTCATGATCCAAAAAAATAAAATAAAATAAATCCGAGAGAAATTAAAAAAAAAATAAAAGAAAAAAAGCAGTATCGTTATTTCGAGAGGTGGTGAATACTGTAACCAACTCAACGTTGCCGTGCATTTTCTCGGGGACAAAAACGGCAGCGTTTCTCTCTGTGATCGAGTTGAGAGAGAGAGAGGTGAGTGTAGTAGTTACTTACTTTGCTGCTTTGGTAGTAGTAGACTAGTAGTAGTAGCTGGAAGGAAGTAGTCAAAGGAGGAGCAGAGAAAAGCAGTGAAGTGAAGTGAAGTGAGGTGGTAGATTCTAATTTCTGAGAGAAGAGAGGAAATAAAATGCTACTGACATTGTTTTAAGCAGTTCAAAAACAAAAAAAAAAACTAATAAAAAGAGTGAAAAAAGTTGGTTTGGTTTGTTTTGATTTTGTGGTTTGGTTGCTTTTGGTGTGCAGTAACTGAAGCTGCAGGAGAGTACAGAGAAAGAGAGAGTGGATTTTATGAGTGGGGTGGTTTGGTCGGTGGCGGTTCTGTTTGTTACGTGACGTGTCAACCCCGGTGGTTCCTTCCTTGTTCCTCGACGGCCATGTGAACGACGGTTATTCCTCGGGGAGCGATAATTATTCGATAGTAAGCTACTAAACGTTGTCGTTTCCTGTTCAATTAACCTAATAGGGGCTAATCCAGTTTGAATGAATCGGCCCACTATAATAATCTTAAGGATGGGCCTAGCGGCCTGCTATTTTTTTTTAACAATTCTGTTCGTCCAGATTTTGTTTTATGCTAAAAAAATGCTGCTGTTGTAGAATATGGGAAACAAATCTTCTTTTCATTTAAACTTAACTTTGTCTAATGTTCTTGTTTATTTAGAAGAGAGTAGAACTGTACAAGTGTAACTACATAAACTAATGAAATTAAAGAAATTTGGTCCTGTTAGAGATAAGACATCTATCAGGTTGTTAGGCTAATCCTTGTGAATAAGATAACAGTGCATAGCTGTAGTTTATCTATGTAGCTTCTATCCTAGTACTAGACTTATCATAACAGAATTGTATTCCTATGGTAACACTATAACAGTTAGTATAATACAGTGATGAGGGCTACCTGTTCTGTGTGCCTTTCACTAAACTCTTGTGTTTCCATATGGTAGCGGAGCCATACTAGTCTTAGATGGCAACCGATCCAAAGGCTGTTGAGAGTCCAGCTTCTTCAAAAACTAGTTCTTCCAAATCAACCACAGTTACAGTTCCAAAAATGGCATCCCTAGATCCAGCCACTCACCCTTTGTCTCAAGTCCATCATCATATCTCAATCAAGCTGACCGAAACAAACTACGTGTTTTGGCGTGCTCAGATGGAACCATTCTTGGTGGGGCAAGGCGTGATGGGATACATCAATGGCTCGATTTCTTGTCCTCCTTCCATGGTACCATCTGAAGACGCTGGTGGAGAGCTACAACCGAATCCACTCTACCAGCAGTGGATCCAACAAGATAGCTTGATCTTGAGTGCGATTCTTTCGTCGGTGACTCTAGATGTGTTTTCAACAGTTGTGAACAAAAAGACATCACGTGAGGCTTGGGAGGCGCTGGAAGAGACCCTTGCGTCTCCAAATAACACACGAGTCATGGCCATTCGGATGGCGTTGCAGAGGTTGGAGCAGCAGTCTGAAGAGCCGGTGTCACGGTTTCTGCAACGTGCTAAACGCCTTGCAGATGAAATGGCAGCATCTGGTATGCCATTAACAATTAATGACTTTAATGTTTATGTTTTTCGTGGTTTAAAGGCAGAGTTCAAGCCACTTACAGCATCTCTGCAAACTCGCCTCGAACCAGTCAAGTTCTCTGAATTGCAGAGTCTTTTAATGAGTCACGAATTTATCTACGATGACCCTGTTAAAGCCCTGAATATTGAGTCATCGAATTCTTCTGCTGCTGCACCCGCGGCCCTGATGACAACACCTACTCCTACAGCACATCTGGCACAGCGTGGTTCTCTTCCTCCTCAGGGGCAGAATAATCGCGGTGGTCGTGGAGGTAATCGTGGCCGCGGGGGGAAGAACTGGGGCCGTGGTCGAGGCAATTACAACTATAATTATGATAATCGTTCTTCCTGGAATTCAAACTGGAATGGAGATGCCCCACGTCCTCGGTGTCAGATTTGTGGAAAGTTCGGGCACACTGCCCTGAAGTGCTATCAAAGGAATACTGGTGCGCCACCTGCTGCCCATCTTGCCACTAGTACACCTCCAACACCGACCTCTTATGCCTCTTCTATGTGGTATCCAGATACGGGAGCGAGCCACCATGCTACACCGGATTATCATCAGTTCCAGCAATATGATGATTATCAGGGACCTGATTCGTTGCAAGTAGGTAATGGTGCTCAGTTATCAATTGCGGGTATTGGCTCTCACTCTCTGTCTACATCCTCTAAACCCTTGCATTTATTCAACATTCTTCATGTTCCAACCTTAACTAAATCACTTCTCTCTGTCCAAAAATTCACACAAGACAATAATGTGTTCATTGAATTTCACTCTGATTATTTTTGTGTCAAGGACAAGGATACCAAGACAACATTGTTCACAGGCCCGAGCATTAATGGCTTGTATCAAATGCCCTCACTCTCTGATCATGGATCGTTTAGAGCCTTCCTTGCTGTTCGGGTGGCACCATTGGTTTGGCACAGGCGGTTAGGGCACCCTCATTCTCGTGTTCAACAACAACTTTTGTCCCAGTAGTCTCTTCCTGTTTTTCGTGAGTCTAGTGTGCTCTCTTGTCCTCACTGCCCCTTAGGCAAGCAGAAAAGGCAGTCTTTGCCTCTTAGTACTAATCGAGTCACATGTCCTTTAGAGTTAATTTATAGTGATGTTTGGGGGCCATCCCCAACATCGAGTAGTGATGGTCATTTTTATTACGTTGTGTTTTTGGATGCTTTCAGCAAATTTATTTGGTTCTTTCCAATAACTCATAAGTCAGATGTGTTTTCTTGTTTTCTTTTGTTTCAAAAGCGAGTTGAGAAGCAATTTTCTCTTAAGATTAAAGCAGTTCAAACTGACTGGGGTGGAGAATACAGGAAGTTGAATAAGTTTTTCATAAATCAGGGTATCATTCATCGTGTGATGTGTCCCCATACTCATGAACAACAAGGTGCAATTGAAAGAAGACACCGGCATATTGTTGAAACCGGTTTAACGTTAATGGCTACAGCTAATATACCACGTAAATTTTGGCACTTTGCTTTTGAAACCTCAGTTTATTTAATAAACCGGTTACCTACTCCTGTTCTACAGAATTTATCTCCTTATCAAGTTTTGTTTAAGCAGACCCCAGATTACTCTTTTCTCAAGGTTTTTGGTTGTTTGTGTTTTCCACTGCTTCGCCCTTATAAAAAGCATAAAATTGACTATAGAACAACTCCTTGTGTTTTTCTTGGGTACAGTTCTTCCCACTTGGGATATCGTTGCTATGATTTTGATAAAAAGAAGTTTTATATTGCCCGGCATGTCACATTCCATGAGAATGAGTTCCCTTTTAATAACAAACAGATTTCCTCTCAATCATCAATTCCCACGTCGACCTGGACTACTGTGCCTTTAACCGTGTTTTTCCCATCCTTGCAGCAAGGTAAGTCTTCTAATCTAATCCCATCTCCTACTCCAAATCCTTGTCCACCACCTCGTATCAGCTCTAGTCCAACACAGAGTCCTACTTCAACACAATCCTCCCCTCAACACACACATCAGTTACCCGAGACGCCTAGTCAACCTACTATATCTTTCCCCACTCATACATCCACACCAACATCACCACGCCCTAGTGTCGAGCCTGCACCAGATTCTTCCTCCTCTCCATCGTCCTCTTCGACTTCTCCAACTGTCACACCTCCTGCGTCCCCTCCAAAACACCATTCCATGGTACTACGTCCAAATCGTCGTCCTCCTTCTAAATACTTGCCCTCCAATCACCATGTTGAGACTGTTACCAAACCCGAACTTGATATTGAGCCTACTACTTTCTCTGCTGCTAACAAGTTTCAGGTTTGGAAGCAAGTAATGCGCGAGGAGATGGAGGCCTTGTGCAACACTAAAACATGGAATTTGGTCCCTTATACCAAAGGGATGAATCTTGTTGGCTGTCGTTGGGTATACCGCATCAAGCGAAAGGCAGATGGTAGCATTGATCGGTATAAGGCGAGGTTAGTGGCAAAGGGTTATCATCAATAAGCAGGTGTTGATTATGGAGAAACTTTTAGCCCGATAGTTAAACCGGCAACGATCAGGGTGGTCCTCTCTTTGGCATTGACTTGGAATTGGTCCATTAAACAACTTGATGTGTGCAATGCGTTTCTGAATGGGTTCTTGAAGGAGCAAGTGTACATGGGGCAACCTCCTGGTTTTGTTGATCCTACAAAACCTCATCATGTCTGTCACCTTCAAAAATCTTTGTATGGTCTCAAGCAGGCTCCACGTGCTTGGTATTCACGGTTAAGTGAGTTTCTCTTACAGCAGGGTTTTCAGGTCTCTTATTCTGAACCTTCTCTACTCATTTACAATCAGCACAATATTCGGGCTTATCTCCTTGTATATGTGGACGACATAATTCTCACAGCAAGCAACACAGTCTTTTTGAAGGATTTACTCCATCGGTTGAGCACCACTTTTGCTTTAAGGGATCTTGGCGAGCCTTCATACTTTCTTGGCTTGGAGGTTCATCGAACTGCCACTGGTGTAGTGTTAACACAAGAGAAATATGTTCGCGATTTGTTAAAGCGTGCTGGAATGGAGTCTTGCAAACCAGTTACCACGCCAGCTTCTACTTCACAGGTTTTGCGGGCTGAACAAGGAGAGTTTCTACCCGACCCCTCTGTCTATCGACACCTAGTCGGATCATTGCAGTATCTTGCGATTACACGTCCTGATATAGCCTATTCTGTAAGTAAAGTCAGTCGCTTTATGCATAAGCCTACACAGGAGCATCTTGTAGCAGTCAAGCGTATTTTGCGCTACTTAAAGCACAGCATTCATCTTGGTTTATGTTTTCGCCGGCTCACAGATAATGCACTACAAGTCTTCACAGATGCCGATTGGGCTGGTAGTTTAGATGATCGCCGTTCGACAGCCGGATTCTTTATCGTGTATGGTGGAAACTTAATTGCATGGGCCTCTAGGAAGAAGCGGACGGTGGCGAGGTCATCTACTGAAGCCGAATATAAAGCCATGGCTGATGGGGTAGCAGAACTCATGTGGATCAAGACACTGTTGCGAGAACTTGGTGCTCCTGCTAGTAAACCAGTGTTGTGGTGTGATAATTTGGGGGCTACATTCTTGAGTCGCAACCCTATCTTGAATGCCCGGACCAAGCATGTCGAAATCGACTATCATTTTGTGAGAGAACAGGTTACACAAGGACATCTTCAAGTGCAGTTTATCAAAAGTGCAGACCAACTAGCTGATGTGCTCACTAAGCCGTTACCAACAGCTCGTTTTCAACAGCTTCAGGCCAAACTCAACCTTGGTTCTAAACCGGGTTGAGTTTGAGGGGGGATGTTAGAGATAAGACATCTATCAGGTTGTTAGGCTAATCCTTGTGAATAAGATAACAGTGCATAGCTGTAGTTTATCTATGTAGCTTCTATCCTAGTACTAGACTTATCATAACAGAATTGTATTCCTATTATAACACTACAACAGTTAGTATAATACAGTGACGAGGGCTACCTGTTCTGTGTGCCTTTCACTAAACTCTTGTGTTTCCATAGGTCCTCCTGATCAGGTGCAGCTTTGCTTGTGGAAAATCTGCAGAGCAAGAAACTCCAATCTCAATTATAGAAATTAAGCCCTCATCAACTTTGTGATCTTGGTTGGCCTCCTTTTGAACAATGTCTGGCAGTAGAATGGGATCCAAATCTTTAACCTTTTTACACTAAGACCAAAATGATTATGAGAAGAACACAGATGTATAAAGAGATATTGGAAAGCATTGTACTTGGTACTTACCAGGAGCAGCATACCCACCAACTGTGCCTCTTACTCCAATGGAACTTGTTTGACCAGCATGGTTGGTGGGTTTTGTAAGAAATTTTACAAGTCCGAAGTCACCAACATGGCCTGTCATCTCATGATCCAAGAGGAGATTGCTTTTGCTTCAGATCACAGTGTATTATCTGTGTCTGGCATTGATGGTGAAGGCAATCCAATGCGCTGGCCACATCAATGGCAATGTTTAGTCTTTGACGAAAACTCAAAGCCTTTGGTACCTCATATCCTCCGTGCACTGTTGGTGATGGATGCAACCATTCCTCTAGGCTGCCATTAGCCACGTACTCATAAACCAGTGCCCCTAAAGTCATTTCCATTATAGTCAGTACCTGAACATACTGTAAGAATCCTGACAAGGTTCCGGTGTCTGATATTCCGTAAGGCCTCGCACTCGGCTATAAAACTCTTGGATGCTCCAGGATGCAGGAGGTTGAGCACCTTTACTGCAATTAACTTCCCGTCCTCTTCGAGAGTTCCTCCACAAAGCTTGGTGTTCCCCATAACTGAAGTTGCACTTGCATTCTTGAAAATTCCTTGCTCTGGTAGCAGACCCTCGAAATCGTTGAAAGAAAGATTCAAACCTCTCAATGAGTTAAATTCTTCGAGAAAAGATGCAATTTGACGGGTCAAGTTGTTCAGAGAAAGATCTAGAAATTATTTAAAGCTGAAAGTATGGCCCCATGGAAGACGTTCTCCCTCACCCACAGAATCTCCAATCTTACAAAACTTCCAAGACTGCTGGGGATGGCACCAGACCTGAGTTGCATGAAACTTGCAGGCTCTATATCTCCTCACATTGGCAACTTGAGCTTGGTTGCTTCAAGGCTTTATTCAATAAATCCCTGAAGATCAGCTTCAAATAGGCAACCTACAAAGCAGTAGAAGAGCTCTTTTGACCTGCCTTTACAGACCAAAATCCTCAATTACTCTGCAAAGCCGAAAAGAAGAGCTCTTTGACCTGCCTTTACAGACCAAAATCCTCAATTACTCTGCAAAGCCGAAAAGAAGAGCTCTTTGACCTGGCTTTACAGACCAAAATCCTCAATTATTCTGCAAAGCCGAATCATGGCTATCTAGGCTAGGCCTCTGCAATGCCATTAATTATACAAGAGCTTTGGCTTTACGAATCCCAAACATCCCCCAAGAGGCTGAAAAGCTGACCAACATTTTGTAATTTATTATGCTTGCATGTTCATATGCGTGAGAGGGGAGAGGGGGAGAAAGAGAATAAGTACGAGTGGTGATGTTGTTACTTCCCTTTAAGAGGTAATTGGCGATTTAGGAACTGTAGACATGACTGCCATGATTTTTAACTGCTAACCTTTCAGTTTGAAGTTTCTTATGAGTCATGCCTTGTATATAGTTCTTGCCTTTTGCATGTATCTACACATGTATCCATAACTACTTATGCAAACAGATTACTGTAAAGAGGTCGTATAACATGCTCTATTCGTTGGACTTGATTCTACCTCATAGTTTTTGCCATCTGCTCGACCATTTTATGCAGAAACTCATCTTTGAGAGGCCTCCTCCTGATGTGCGTAAGATAGTTCTTGCGACAATCAATGATGCAGTTTTCGTAGTTGATTGTGGGAAAGCAAAAGAGACCCTTACGATGCTCTGAACAACACTCCTTGTCTGCTACCTTCTTGAATCTCTCAAGCTTCGGCTAAGCAAGTAAGCTACCAATGGTCATAGTTTAGTTTAGATTTGTATTTGCCATTATACTTGTCATGCATATTACGTTTCAGGCCGTGTTAGAGAAAACTTGTTATATTTCAGTTTTCCCCCATAGAGATTAAAGTATCAAAATTCATTGTGATGAGGATGTGTAACATTTCTTTGGATTCAGTACTTTCATCTGTATGTACATCAGTATGACTGTGTTTCAATCTCTCTTATTCCTTCTTTTCTATAACATACGTTTGATCCCCATGGAGGAACATCCTTCCAGAACATCAAGCCTGGATACAAAGAGCAAGATAATCTTGCTAACCTGTGGGCTAGTTCGTTGTAGTTACAAAAGAAACTTCCTAAGTTGGAAGACAAAGGGTCTCTTTAACACTAGCCTTATAAAAACACTTGTAAAATTTGTTGCCAATTTACTGTTAAAAAGGTTATTGGACTACTCCCACTTTCAATAAGAGCAATTGTACATTCTTCTCATGCTAATGAATTGAGGGACTGAATGCAAATATAACGATTGGTTTCTCTAGAAAAGATGAATTGAGGGACTAAATGCAAATATATATATAAAAAAATTATATTCTAACCCAACTTTAATGTATGTTATTATAGTGACGACCGGTGATTAACTAAAAAAACCGCAAAGCACATACTCGTCAACAAAAGCCTCTTGCTGAATAAAATGTGCGTTCCGTATCCCTTTTTTTAAAAAAAAAAAAAAACATCTTGCTTATCAGAGGATGTACGTACATGGTGTCATTCATATGTATTCCGTCTCATCAAATTAACATACATGTGAGACAAACCTCTGAGGAGTCAGGATCATCATGGAGACAACAATGTCAAAATTAATTAATTTCTTTGGTTGGCCATACATGGAAGGCATTCTAACTCAAGATTAAAGTAAGAACAGGGAGTCCGTATAGGAAAACATTTGTTGCATAGCAAGAGTGGCTTCGACATGATAATGATGCGGAAATATTTTATGTTGTTTGAAGACGGCCGAAGGAGGGTGATCGTCGTTGTCATTATTAGTAGTCTCAGCCGAGATGATGGCATCGGTGTGGCAAAGATCCAAAAGAAGAAGATGGCCATCATGTGTAAAGACGTCTAGTGGAATTCCCCCGTAAGGTAGATCTCGCAGCAACAATACTTGTACCAAGCTCCAGCTACTACTTTCATCAACACTACTACTACCAGTACTACCATAGTATCCTTTCAACACCCATACCTCGCAATCTACTATCAAAACAGAATCCAAATCAGAATCTTGAAACCTTCGGGTACGACGCAAGATGCAAACCATGTCTTTATAGGTGCAAAGATGCATGGATCCTACTAATCTTAAACCTTCACCTGCACCACCGTACAATACCGGTAGCTGCTCTTTGGAAATAGTTCGAAACTGATTGCTATCGAAATCAAATGAGACGATGAACATAGTATCATCCTCTTTCTTCTGCACCAGCCAATGTGGATTTCCATCAAAAGTTATGTGACAGTGATAATCGTGTGGACCCAAAGGGACAAGGGTAGTAGTTTCATGAGTTGATAACGATTCCCATGAATCAGAGGCGAGAGAGTAAACATCAACATCCTGAGATGCCATCTCACCCGTTCCTGGATCAAATAGAGTCACCATGTACACAACTTTGAAATTTTTGTTGGTTTGGCAAAATCCAAATCCAATTAAAGGCCGCTCACAGTCTGGACCAGAACGAGCAGGGAGTGCTTTGACCTTACGGATTGAGGGGTTCCACAAGTAAAGACCAGAATCATCATCCATCACCAACACTAATCCATTATATGAACCAATTATTATGGTGCATGATTTCCCCATGCATGGATTGTCCAGTTCCTCGTACTGCATTAAGCTCCTCCCATCATGAAGTGAAAGGCACATGTATGGTGAACCTAATTTGCCCTTGTAAGTACTATCGTTATCATTAGCTCGTTCCTCATCATCATCCGCCGCCGCCAATAATAATGGAAGAACAGGTCTAATCCGCCGGTTGACCAGATAATTACAACTAGTACCAGACTTGTTGTGGTGGAAAGAATGCAAATCATTCAAGTAAAGACTATTGTCCAAGATTAAACTCTGCCATGATTTGTTGAGGCACATGAACCTAACAACAGATTTGACCGGCATTCTTCCCATTATGTCAAGACACACCTCATCGGGCACCAATTCAGTCCTCATCGTCGAGCCTTGTTAAATACACACTAGCTCCTCCTGTAAATATTGTATTAGCAAAGATTAATTCAGATCCCAAAAACAATCATTAATTAACCAATTAAACAAAATTGTAACATTGCTATATTGCTTCCAAAACGCAAAGCAACAGTAGAATCAATCATATATATATATATATATATATATATATATATATATAAGTGCAATAAGAATTGGGGATGGAGGCGGATTGAATTAACAATGAATTAGCTAGTATAGTTTCGATAAAAAAGAAAAATTAGCTTAGTATAGAAAAATACCTGTTAATTAAGGAGGGTTGGGAGTGATCACGAACAGCAAATTTGCGGATGAAGACAATTAGACAAGATTATAATAGAGGAGAGAAAGGATTGCTCGCGCAGGTCGAATGCGTAAGATTTGTGGAGACAAGAAATACATGTATTGTATTTATAATGTCTTTGTTATTTTCTTTTATAGGCGGCCATCCAAAAAACCAAGCCTATTAGGACTTGGATTTATGTATTTATAATGTCTTATTATAGGCGGCCATTAAAAAAAAAACCAAACCCCATTAGGACTGGGATTAAAATTTATTATAATTAACTATCCCCAACCGTAGTAACATACATACATGGTTCATGGTCCAACCACGGGCGACGCTAGCGGGTTCCCTAAATAAATACTTGAAAAATTATTTAGGGAAAAAGAGAGAAAAAAAAGAGAAAAAAAAAATATATAAGCTAGCTGTATATTGACCAAATGTAAAAAAAAGAAAAAAAACTAAGAAACTACAATTACTTTTGGACAAATCTTAGCGAGCACTCAAAAGAAAAAAAAATTACAAATTGTACCACGAAAATTCCTAACCCAGATTTTTTTTTTCACATGGAAGATACAAGAGAGAAAAACCTCATGATAACAAGAAGCAAACTGCAGGTAGCAGGAGCAACAACACAGCTGCCTCCCAAAAGAGCAAAAGATGGGATTCGCTTGACTTTATAACCCTCCCTCCAAGAGTAAAAAGACCAGCCATTGCATCGTTATCTACAAAACTTGGACGCTCAAAAGAAACATTAGAATGGGGCTGATGCTGTTCTACGAAGTTGATATTTTGGTTCCGGCACCGGAACAGACGGCAACAGATTCTCCAGTTCCTGCAAGTTAAGGGCAGCAACTATGAGAATGGTTCCAGGGATATGATGTAGCAAAGAACAAAGAATTGGAACTTGAAAAGCCATAGGTAGAAACATAATCTCCCATTGGCAATTCAAGTGAATATGGACTTTTCCAGAGATGGAATTATGGACCTCTCCAAGAGATGGAATACTTATCCAAATAAGAAGAAAGGCTTAGAACATCTAAGTAGGAGCCAGGAGACTACAGGAAATCAGAGAATTGTCTTTTGACAAATAAGAAAAGCTTAGAACATCTAAGTAGGAGCCAGGAGACTACAGGAAATCAAAGAATTGTCTTTTCACAGCAAATTCATTTTCTAGCATTCCTAAGATTGTAAGAAACCACAACATAAATCCTCCAAGGATCAAGACATATAAGATAGGAAAGATCCAGTCCATATTGACATTGCGCCAACCGTAGTGCCTCTATCTGCTAATAAGTCTGCCTCATGATTAAAAGTTGGATGTTGGTTATTGCATATCTTGCATAGTTTTCATCCCATCAGATCAAGTATTCCACCAAACGAACATGGAGTTTCTTAAAATAAACTTATAAGATAGCCAATCACGCTTAAGAAATAAGAGAGCAAGCTGAAGATAGTCACATATATTGAAGAACCGAACTGTATCTAAATTGAGGTTTATCTGATCATACTTATGCTCATCCATGTCGAGGAAGTAATGAAAAAAATATAAGAATGATGCACCGTCCAGTTAAGTATATATTCACATGCAACAGCAACAAATGTTACAGATGTTAAATCTTTGTTCACTCTTAGGGACTAGGGTGATATATTCTGCCACGTGAAAAGTGCTCAAACACACACATATGTCACAATATTGAAACTATGACAGGTACTGAAACTGGTAGATGAGCTTAACCTTAAACTTAAGGGTGTCCTTGAGGAATCCAGTAATTAGCTAGCTCGCGGTTTGCATGCATCTTTTCCCCATTCCAACTAGAGTATGAAATTAACCATGATTGTTGAAACACCCTTGATGACTGAATCAGAATAGGCAGGCATGTGCATGCTCAGCAATCCATGTCTGTCAATCACTGTGCTGTTCTCGTTGATCCACTAAGGCAAATGTAATTCGGTGGCACTAATCATTTTGCAATTGAAATGATTATTGCAATTTGTTTAACCATTTACTACTATGACTAATTGTTAAAACTCACGTATTTAGACATTTTCATTTCTGAATTTCCAATCCGATAATTTCATTTTTTTTTTCTTTTATGGGTCAGAAACGATAATTTGAAAATATGGACCATGAGCTGAGTTCATACCAACTATCTCGCTTAATATTAGATCTCTGATATTGGCACTAGTAAAGATTTCTTCTATTAACTATACCAAAAGTTACAATTAATCGAAACAATTTCAATTGTATAATGTAACTAAACTCGCTGGTGATACGCCATGGAACGACTTTTAGGCAAAGGAAAGAAGCCCTGATTGTTTGTAATGGAATCAAGTCACATCTTATGTAATGAAAAAGGAAAAATCCACTAACAAAGCCAAAAGCAACCGAGAAAGCATATTCTAACAGCCACAAGAAAACCATAAGCCAAATCTTCTTCTGATTGTATGGAAATAAATGGAAGTAAAGCCCTTAGATATATGAGAAACATTTTCATTTGGAAAGAATTAAGTACCTAAGAGAGCTAGCTCCCTGAACAAGAATTAAAGATCAGTGTGATCATCATGGCTGGATTGATTCCAGAATTAGCAGGAAACTCCAAAACTCAGGCTAATGGTTTTTACACCAAAATCAGAATGGAAAGAGGAAGATAAAGCCCTTATGTTACGTGTTTATCTTCCCGGTAAGTAAGTTTTTTAGTATCTCTTTTTCCTTGATTTATAACCAATACTATATATTAATTAATGATTCAAGAAGGCATTGATTTGATGCCCAAAAAAATTCAAAAATCGTTGAAAATAATATTGCTTGTTTCTCAGATACTTCATAGCCTTATTTTTGTTAAATGGTTCAGGTTTCACTGAGAAGCAAATTAGTTATAAGATAGAGAAAAGGTGGCGTTACATCAAAGTCAATGGTGATCCAAAAACAGTGTACTTTGATGTATCTTTTCACCAGATCCCAGAAAAATATAACCTGGAGTCTGGACGAAGTAAAAGCACAGTTTAGTGGAGGAATGTTCATAATCAGAATTCCAAAAATTAATGCTGATGAGCAGCAAATTGCTTCCAAGGAAGAAGAACAGGCCACAACAAGCCAAGCCACGACACCTGCTCCTCAAGAAGCTGCAGAAAAGGAAGCAGAGCCTCAAAAAGTGGAAGACAAAGCTCCCAAAAAAACGAGGGATGGAATATAAGGATGTTAGTTTCAGTGATTATAGCAATTGGAACTTGTATAGTTTACAAATTAGTTGTTGAGCCGTCTAGGAAGCAAAACTGATAATCAGATGTACCAGGCTAGGCATAGTTGTTGAGTTGATACAATAAATTTATCCCATTTTAATAATAATCATGTCATGTATATGCGTAATTGGATCTGTTAGTTGATTTCTTTGAGCAAGAAAGGCATATATTTCACTCTTGGATGAATATATTATACATAGTAATTAAGCACAAAGTGATGCATTACTCTTTCCCTGCAACTAATTTGGCGCGAGTTTCTCTAAGTCTTCTCGCCATAAAGTGCCAACAAATGTAAAACTCAATAAGTAGTAACCTATTTGTCTGTCTTTCTTTGATAAAACCACAAACCTATTAATAAAGTAGGATAGATACACATAACTTTAGTTCACAAAGTAGGATAGATACATGTATTTCTTGTCTCCACAAGTCTTACACATTCCAACTCCAACAAGCGACCAATATATCCTTTCTCCTCTCCTATAATCTTGTCTAATTGTCTCCATCGGAAAATTTGTATCCTTTCCCCTCTCCTATATTCTTGTCTAATTGTCTCCATCGGAAATTTTGCAGTTCGTAATCACTCCCAAGCCGCCTTAATTAACATGAATTGATAATGATTCCCATGAATCAGGGATGTATTGAGGGGTTCCACACGTAAAGACCAGAATCGGTGCCATTCCCTTTCGTGTGATCAGAACAGAAAAGAGTAACCAAGCCGCATTTTATTCCCATGAAAATGCTTGATTCATGATTGAGACAGAAAACAACAACAGAAAACAAACGACTCTTTACTGTAAATTAGTGAAAACGAGACAAGACATCGTGGTGGACTGGTGGAGATGCGAAAGCTATGGAAGCCGAGAAGATGAGGGCACCAGGCAGGCCATAAAAAAAAAAAAATTATTTTATATTGGACGGATGAGGAAGGAGTCAGCTCATTTCTCCACTTTTCCCCTCATACAATGTTAGTTCGAGCAAAATGAGGTTAATTTATACTCCTTTTGCTCACACATTTATTACATGGTACCTACCCACCCTAGTTAAGTAAATCATGTCAAGTATGCACTCAGAATGCACTAAGAATGTTCTAGCTACTTACTTTTTTGTTTGTGTTTTTTGATCACGAAGGTTCCTTACCTGACCCCCAACACTGACAGCTACCTAATTCAACGTTAATTCAATCTGCCCCATCCCCGATTCTTTTTGCACTTATAATTGAGATTTTGTACGTGAGGATTCTGTCTCTTTTCCTTTTACCGATATCCCTAAGCAGATGTATCATCAGTTCCTACTTCTCCTCCGGTTTAGTGTGTATATATTATATGATTTGATTCTATTGTTGCTTGCGGTTTTGTTTTGTTGTCAATTTGTTGCTTTGGGTTTTTGGAAGCAATATAGCTATGTCACAATTTTGTTTAATTGGTTAATTAATGATTGTTTTTGGGGATCTGAATTAATCTTTGCAATACAATATTTACAGGAGGAGCTAGTGTGTACGTAACAAAGGCTCGACGATGAGGACTGAATTGGTGCCCGAAGTCTCTTGGGCCGAGAAGAATCAAAACCAAAAGCCCAAAAAATCCTAAGCCCACTATCACATAAATAAACCAGCCTCCCCCCAAGGATTCTCGTGAAAGATAAATTTCTGGGGATCCAGGGGAAAATTCGGGAACTTAGAAATCAAGGAGTCGATGGCAATACTTGCTGCCAAAAGAAAAGAAAAAATTAATAGTGAATTCAAGCAGTATAAATACTCATTGTATATGTAAAGGACAATGGCAGATTGAATACAAAATGCAAACCTATTTTCATGGTTATTTTTCAAAATTAGAAAAAAGGTTAATTTATGTATATAATGGTTGCTACTAAGTTCGCTTTGACCACAAGTGTAAACTGAATGGGAATTGTTGTTTTGTTTCTTTTCATTTTTATTTAAACTAGGATGGATTGAACCAACAACAATCACGTGCCTTCGGCTTCTATGATTATGTTGGAAAAAGAAATGTTAGATTTTGTAATTTTTTTTTACGGAAAAAATTGGTTTGAATGAAGGAAGGAGGATATGAGCATGCCATTGCCAAGACAGAAAACGAAAACCAGAACTCATCCACTCCAACCAATTAACCAGGGCTGAAACCTAAATTACCCCTAAATTAATATTTACCCGAATGAGTGTTAATTACCTGCTAGTGTGTAGACACACATACACGCATTTCCTGCCCGTGCATTATTTTTTGTCCATCTGGACAGTGAATATTAAAATCAAAATGATCGATATATGATTTGTTTATACCAAAGAGAACTATATAAATTGTTTTTTTTGTTTATTTATTTATTGGAACCATATAAAGTGATTAGTCAAGTGTAGATAATAAGAGGCCCCTGATGCGTGCAAAACGTGGTTGCATTGCATGTGGACAGTCAAGACAGTGATGAGTTAATCTATAATATCAAGACTAAAGAGAAACCAAAAAAAAAAAAAGAAAAAAAAGAAACTTCTCTGTATGGTCTGATCTATAATACGTTCATTTGTGTACGTAGCATATCAGGAGAAGCAAAACAATATGGACCTTTTCTGAAAGCAAAGCGAAGATGAATTCGAACTTGGATAAGAGAAATCACACATCGTTAAGACTTAAGATGGGGTCCAAAATAAGAAAACAAAACTTAAATCAGGTTATCTTGCCTGCTATGTGCTATTGCTATGGGCCTCTTCTTTTAAAAAAAAAAAGTCATTCAAAAGGCATGGCTACATGGGCAATTATGGGTTTGCCATCTTTTTAACCATGAAGATGATAATCCACCGAAGAGGCGTTGTTCCCTGCCGGGCCATATAATTCAAACCCAAACAATTTAAATACTGGACGACTAAGGATTGGTCCCTTGATGGTCTTCAATTAAGTAACATTCTCTTAAAAATTTTAAACCCAATGGGGGGGGTGTTGGGAAATGAGAATACAAAGGAATGAGCACTACTGAATCTGGATGGACGGACACCAGAGATTCATTGGCTACGCTACACAGTGACGAGCTAATCACACAGACCATTGGACACCACGACTACCACGGATGGCATAATCAAATTGAATACATTGCAAAAATCAAAGTGCCTTGGAGTATCGCCACTACTGTAAAGGAAATTTATTTTCAATCTGTATCTTTCAACAAAATTAGTAGAGATGTAAATAAAATGGTGAATTACATAGCCAAGCAGGCGAACAAAGGCACAAATGTATCCCATTGGCTTATCCTATCAATAGAATATTGGAGGTAAAAAAGTTTTTCTTGTCCCTTCACTTTTTTGTTTTCACAATTGTTGTCCCTCTTCCTTTTTTTTCACTCAACATGTCCCTGAACTTTCATTTTACCGGGCCACCATGTCCTTTTGACCCCCAGCAGCCGGTTGGAAGCTGTGGCGCTGACACGTGTCCGTGGGGCCCACTCCATCTGATTCTATTTTTCTTTTTTTCTTTTCTTTCTTATTTTCTATTTTTCAAAAATCCTTTTTATGTTTTATTATATTAGTTTTTGTAATAAATTGAAGAGAAAAAAGAATTTATTGTTTTATTTTTATTTACCAAAAACAAATGACTCAAAGTTTTAAAAAAATAAAATGAAGTGCTTTTTTCTTAAGTTTTATTCACTCTAAAAGATTTTTTAAGAACAAAATTATATTAAAGAAAAAAATATTAAATAAATTACTCTTTTGAGGGTGAAGTTCTGGAAAACGGGAGCCGCGTGAGTGAAAGAGAAGCCACAGTCCACGACCAGGCTGCACTGGGCTTTGGAGACCAGCCCGTAAGGGCGGCGGCTGGCCTCGTAGAGGTGGGCCAGCTTGGGGGGATCGGCGACGAAGAGGGACTTGAAGCCGAAGTCCTCGAAGACGAGCTCGTCGGTGGCGCGTTGGATGGAGGGGAGGGCGAAGAGGGGCTCGGTGAGGAGGAGGGAGGAGGAGCAAGGGTTGGTCTTGAGGAGGGAGGAGAAGAGGTGGTGCCAGATGTCGCGCTGGAGGTCCGGGTTGATGAGGTAGCCGCGGTCGATGGGGCGGCGGACGGCGGCGGAGGTGAGGTCTTCGTCCGGGGGAGGGGTGGGGGAGGGGTGGAGGAATTTCTTGGAGGAGAGGGGGCGGTAGAAATAATAAATTCTTTTTTCTCTTCAATTTATTACAAAAATTAATATAATAAAACATAAAAAGGATTTTTGAAAAATAGAAAATAAGAAAGAAAAGAAAAAAAGAAAAATAGAATCAGATGGAGTGGGCCCCACGGACACGTGTCAGCGCCACAGCTTCCAACCGGCTGCTGGGGGTCAAAAGGACATGGTGGCCCGGTAAAATGAAAGTTCAGGGACATGTTGAGTGAAAAAAAAGGAAGAGAGACAACAATTGTGAAAACAAAAAAGTGAAGGGACAAGAAAAACTTTTTTACCGAATATTGGAACTATAAGCTTTTTTTTTTATTACAACGATACCCTAAATCTAACCAAATCCCATCCTATCCCTACTAATTTCCCACACCCTAGATCGAACTAAGGTGGCCTTGCACCAGGCAAGATCTTTGTGCCACTGCGCTCCTACGATCGCGCTGGCGGAACTATATGCTTTGACTAAAGAAAAAAAATTAATTAAAATTGACGGGGCAATCCAGGTAACCAAAAACGGTGGGAACTTCATAATGTGAAGGAACTAGATGCTTTGACTAAAGAAAAAAATTAATTAAAATTGACGTGGCAATCCAGGTAACCAAAAAGGGTGGGAACTTCATAAAGTGGTTTCACATCAAGAAAATAAGACAGTTGAGAGCACTGTACACTCACTCAGTGCATGTATGACTTCAAATGCCCAGGCCAAATACAACTTGTTTGATCAAACCATTGATGCTCATTGCAGTCAGCTTCATCATATCCTAGCTAGGATCACAAGAAAAAGACATAGGTAGGTAGCTAACGTAAAATTCAATTACGGTCATTCCTAGGTTTATTACTTATGTGGTAGTTTCAATCCATCATCTCTAAACCATATATTGACAATCGATAAAATTAATTAGTAGCATATAGTTAAAAAAAATATGATTGGTACATTATCAACCGCGCGTTTAGACAATACGTTCATTATTAAATATTGCTTGGGTTGTGAAGCGCCCCGACCCGTATTTATCGTATACAGTAAACACGTGCCGGAACTGTGACAACCCAACCCAACAAAGCCCAACAGACTGCGTATAAAACAATAAACTGGCCAACGGCCCAATATCAAAAACTGTAAACCGGCCCTTCGGCCCAACATAGAACTCGTCACCCGAACCCCGGGGACATCAACAACAACAACCATCCGGCCCAATGGCCCAATCACAACATACACACAGCAGTAAACTCAACATTATGCACAGCGGAAGACTTATGACTCACATGACAACAAATGTAAAGCCCAATGCAACTAATGGATCCGAGTCCTGTCCGAGGGTACGCATCAGCTCGCCCTGTACGTTCCTGCACTACAAATAACTCATCCTACGGGATGAAACCCTGCAGGCGAGGGGTGAGTCCGAAACGCTCACCGACGAAAGATAAACAGTGATATATTCAACCATAATACTTTCGAAATTAACACAACGATCACATCAATAAACACAACCAATCACATCACAAGGAAACTGCCATAGCAACTAACACATACTACACGACAGAGGAATCCAACTCAAACATCACATCAGAGGAATCTCAGTGAATCATATCAAAGCCAAGTCCAAAAGAATACTTTTTAATTTTTATTACCAATTTTATCTTCCGGGCCCCGTCACTGGACAAGCTAGGGTCGTACCTGGTTATTAACTAATTCTAGATGCCAGGCCCCACCACAATCCGGGATCAACATCCCCATATCTCAAATCCGGGATCAACATCCCCATATCTCAAATCCGGGATCAACATCCCAATATCACAAATCCGGGATCAACATCCCAATATCACAAATCCGGGGTCAACACCCCAACCAACAAACCCTCTGGCAAGACACCACAGAACTAGTCTCTAATCATCTAGTCGTACCACTACTTTCCAAGTGACAATTATATCATCATCTCACTTTCAATTTCAGTTCCGTTTCCAATACTCATTATTCTTTTCCCAATTATCCACATTGTCCAGTTTATCATCATCCTCTACACAATATCACAAATCTAATAACTCAGTCTAACATCAACAACAACAACATCACAGCAGTCATAATCATCACAAATTAATTCTCAAGCTCAACCAATCCGCAATTTCATATCACCAATTACACACAATTAACAGTACAACAATTATTCACAGTATCCACATGATCAATCCACACAGCCCAGCAACAGCAACAACATTCATGGCAATCAAATAACTAACAAGGGTCATTTCAACGGTTCAATCAAACAACAAAGCATACACAGTAATACGGGCACATATCAAGGTTTATCCATCCTCACCTGGTATGTCTCTGAAACTGCTATCCGGTCAAATCCCGATACCCTATATGTACATATAGGAACACAATAATCACTCATAATGCGCAAACAAAATGATTATGCATGATGCCGGTTTAGATATTGTTACGCGGCTTGTCTTATACCAAGTCTAATTCCTATTATTTCCATGTTTTTCTTTAATATGAAATTAGCCTCTTTAATCGATATACCAGTCATACTCGATCTTTAAGTTGAAAACCGAACCCGAGCTCCAAGCCGATATCCCGGCCCTTTAGCCTTTTGTCAATAAGGGAAAACATAAACATATTAAATTACATGTATATATACGTATATTTATACATAAATCGATACTAGATTATACGTATATCTGGTGTGACCATATTTATACATATATAGTAGGTAATTTCCATTTTACCATATATATATTTATGTGATAAATAAAATTGTAACTTCTTTATTTAGCTAAACATGATTTAGTAGGTTATATATATATATATATATAGTCATTTATGTGTATGTGTTTATAATTCATAGATAATCATATATATGTTTTTAGTTTACATTTGACAACTAAATCAAGTTAATAAGTATTTTTGGGCCTTTAATTATCAACAGTCCAAGTATGAATTAAATAAACCGGATTACTATAGGTCTTTCTAATAGTCCAACAAAGAATAAAATTATAAATCGAATTACAAAACATAAATGGAATTAAGGGTTAATATTTGATTAATTAAATTAAATCTTTATTTTAATTAAAACAATTAAGAGTCTGGGTTCATTAACGTTCTTAGTCCGTTAGAATGTATTCGTCCCGAGAACATGGGCTTTGCACAATCGGCCCGTTTCCGAGCCTAACTTGTAATCCGCCCAAACCCGAGCTCAACAATGCATACGGTCCAAGGAATTACCCCAAAGGTCCGTTTTCCGGGCTCACCGGAAAAAATCTCGAGGCTTCGCCGGAATAAACCCGAGACTGCCGGAATCCTCGCCGGAATCACTGTTCACGGCAGCAAGGGATGCTCACGGTTACTGTTCACGGCTGCACCAAAACACCTCAACGCCTCTGTATTGCTCACCACCACAACAACAACATCAACACTGCACCCACTGCCAGCTCCACCATAAACATCCCAAGCACAGCCATCAACCCAATTACAACAACAACGCAAAACCATCAAACGCCATTACCAGCAATCGCAGACATGAAAACCGGTTAACAACTAGCAGAAATTGAGAAAAGAAAAGGAAGACTGGAAGAGAAGAGAGGATCTGTTTCGGCCTTACCCACACTGCCACGGGGACGGCAACAGCCATGCCAGAGGCGAGAGCGGCGATGTGTGTAGGTGGTGACAAGAGGATGAAAGCACGACCCGGTTGGCTGCGACGGCGGTGCTGCAGCGAAGGGGAGCGGCGACGGCGGTGGTCGCGAGGCGCGGTGGCTGTCGGCACTAGAGGGAAGACGACGATGGACAGAGAGGCAGATCGGGGCGACAGCATGGCGAGGACGAACAGCAGTGGTCGGCGACGGCGGCGTGTGTGGAGGGGAGATGACAGAGGCCCACAGCAACGGCGGCGTTTGAGCGACGGGTGGCGGCGGCGGCTTGTCTAGTTGCAGGCAGAGGAGGTGCAGGCGGCATCGATCCGTGGCCGAGGAGGAAGGAGGCGACGTTGGTGGTTCGAGGGCGGTGGTGGCGGATTTGGGAAAACAAAGGAGGAGGGGAGGACGGGGAGGAGATAACGGCTGTGGTGGTGAGGGAGATGTGAGGGAGAGGACGAATCCAGAGGGGGAGGAAGAGGGAAGGAGGGAAGATGATTGCAGGAGAAAGAAAATGGAAGGCAGAGAAATAATTGAGAGGGAAGGAAAAAGACAGAAAAAAATAATGGAAAGAAGGAAGTGGGGGCTAGGGCGGCGGCTGAAGGAGAAAGAGAGGGGAAAAGAAAGAAAAGAAAGAAAAGGGAAGGAAAAGAAAAGGAGAAGAAAGAAGGAAAAGAAAGAAAGAAAGAAGAGAAGTGGGGCCCGCGCGGCTAGGAAAAACCGGGAGAGAGGAGAAGAAACATAACCGGAAAGAGGAAGAGGAAGGAAAGAGAAGAAAGAAGAGTGGCTCGGGGCAAGCCTCATTTGACCGGTCCGGATTCTCGCGTCGGAATCTCGTAGACGCAGGGGTACTCCCGTCTTTCCGACAAATCCCGTCCTGAGTCCAAAAATACAACTTGGGCTCGGAAAATCCGATTAACTCTCCTGAACGTCGTCCAAGTCTCGGAACTGGAAATCGAGGCTCGGTTAGTTAGGAAGATACTCCCGAGTGCGGGAAAACTCTTGGTTTCGAAAAACGACTCCCGTTTTACCGTGAATTAATTACCCAAGATTAATTTAACAGTAAATCACGGTAAGACGACTTCTACAGTCCCGGTAAAAATCCAAATTTTACCCGAGCTGTTACAGGTTGAGGACCAGTATACTGAATACATAAAGTAATTAGCTAAATTCATACCAACACTAAAAAAACCTGATACTATTTTTATTTCTGGTTAGATATATTTTTGAAGTATCTAACCATAGATGACATCACAACTAATTAATTATTTGTTACAGAGCATTAAAGTTTGCAAATTTATGACATCACAAATTTATGCTGGCAATTTCTTTTGTCGAAAATTTATGTTGACCGTTGGCATGCACTCAATTGCCATAAGCCAGTAAAGGACTCACAAACATCCTCTAAGCCATTTCCTTATAAGTCATTGTTTTTTTTTCCTTTTTTTTGTCATTGGTATTAATCGATATTAATTTATCAAATTACAGCGCTCCATAACTTTACAAATGCATGCCAGGTGGAGTGTAATACCAATATGCCCTCTTATAAGATAGTTCCACATCGTCGTGCAATAATTATTAGAAATTGTAGCATCTTTTGATGGATTTTTTAAATTTTCTATGTTGCGATATGTAGCTTTTCCATTTCTCTAGTTAGTAAGTTTTTCTAGGTTGTGATATATCTTTTCCAGTTCTCTGTTTGGTAAACCAGGCTACAAAGATGCTAAAATATTTGAAGATGCTAAAATCAAATAGAACTCGTGCACGAGCAAATGATGAAGTGTAGATATTTTATTAAGATCTTTAGGCTTTGGATAAGAACATCAAGTGAAATTATTGTTTTGTTCTCTAAAATTTTAACTCAATCTAAATATAAATTTTGTATTATTCTAAATTTTTAGGTCTTTTTCTATGTAGTTATATATAACAAAGTGTTGATAAAAGAAAATTTTACTAGCCTTTATGAACCACACGATGCTCTTCTGGACACCCATATATGGCACATCACTGGTCTGCAATGGCCACATAAACCATAATAAAGGGAGAGGTTTTCGACTGTGACACGTGAAGGGCAACAGAGGGAAGCTCCCATTTAATGCCTATCTTCTTTTATAACTTTCTTATTCTATCAGGAATATCTTTAACATCAAAACTGACATAGATTATCAGTTTTTCAGTTCAGTGACAGTTTTTTTAGTAAGGGATTTCACATCAACCATCAAATGATGAGTCTGTAGACCAAAATCCACTTAAAATATCAACCAACTCCATTAACTGGCACTGCCCCTAAAGGAGGAATGAGTATCCCATTACCAAGACTGAAAACGAAAACCAGAACTCATCCAATCCAACCAACCAGGGCTGAAGCCTAAATTACCCCTAAATTAATTTATACTCGAATGCCCAAAAATATAACCTATACCTGCTAGTGTGTAGACACATATACAAGCATATGGATTGAGGGGTTCCACAAGTAAAGACCAGAATCATCATCCATCACCAACACTAATCCATTATATGAACCAATCATCATCCATCACCAACACTAATCCATTATATGAACCAATTATGGTGCATGATTTGGCCATGCATGGATTGTCCAGTTCCTCATACTGCATCAAGCTCCTCCCATCATGAAGTGAAAGGTGATATAACCAAGAAATTTGTATACTTGAAAATCAACAAGAAGGAAACTAGGAAATTGAGAAAGATAATTTTTATTGATAGAAAGGGTGTTTAAAGTGAATAGAGAAGGGAGGACTCTCAGCCCCTAGCTTTTTTTACAACGCTCCCTACCTTAGGGTTTTAAGGCCTCTCTTAGTGTTTTTATACATTAGTCCTCACGTCCCACTCATCCTAAGGTCACTATTTGCGAAAATCAACAAGAAGGAAACTAGGAAATTGAGAAAGATAATTTTTATTGATAGAAAGGGTGTTTAAAGTGAATAGAGAAGGGAGGACTCTCAGCCCCTAGCTTTTTTTACAACGCTCCCTACCTTAGGGTTTTAAGGCCTCTCTTAGTGTTTTTATACATTAGTCCTCACGTCCCACTCATCCTAAGGTCACTATTTGCGTCCATCTCCCCACATCGTGTGGCTCTCCTTTATTCCTCTTCAGCAAGACACCTCTTGTACAGCTGTCCTCCATATTTCAGCTACTCAGGAATATTCCACACGGACCCTATTTGCTGACGTTCCCCTATGACGTTTGGGGTTCCGTGAGATGGACCTTCCCCCTTCCTTCTTCTGCCGGGTCCGGGTCTCCTCATTGCATTGGGCCTTCTCCATGATGGGCCCGTCCATACCAAGAGCCCCTCAAGTGGAGGGTTAAGGGTTCCGTCTTTTCCGCCTCTTCAAATTTTGAATTTCCCCTTAATCCCTTCACTTGCTGGTCTCCAAGGTTTCCTTCAAATCCGACGGTTCCACTTTCCCCATCTCTCTGTCGTTTCACTATGTCCTTTTTGGGGTCCACGCCTTCGGTTCCTATTGGCAGTTTTGGACAGTTCCGGGTAGGTTATTCCTTCTTATCTCTTTCTTTCTTCTCTTTTATACTTATTTTTCTCCTCTTCTTTTTTCCACCTCCCTCTCGTTTTTCTTTCTTATCTTCTTCACCGTTTCTCTTCCTTTCGTCGTTTACAATGTCCGCCGATGACTTGGCCATCCCTCTTGAGACTTCGATGTTGGCTACCTATGAGGAGAAGTTCGTCTCTTCCTCTCTTAAGGGATAGTTCTCACTCAGATCTGCCTGCCATGGGGAATCCTTCCGCTCCTATCCTCGCCATAACCAGTTTCTCATGTACTGCTTAGTGATTGATTCTAGGGTCACGCTTCTGTTTTTCCCTTTTGTGGTGGATTTTTTCAAGACGGCTGAGGTTGCTCCTATTCAGTTGGCTCCCCTGTCCTGGTTCTTTTTTGCCGCCTTTGAGTTATGGTGTTTTATACACAAAGTTGCTCCCACCGTCCCTGTCTTCTTTAAGTTCTTTCAACTTAAGAATCTGAACGAGGAGGGTTCTGAGATCGTTTACTGCTGTCGGCTCAGTGCTCAGGGTCATTTTAGCGACATTTCTAAAGGCAAGAAACCCTTTAAGCAAGGTGTCGTAAAGGTGATTGTGCACGAGGGGTCTGTTGAGGAAATATTGGGTTTTCCAAACCATGTTCGCCCTTTTGATTCCAGCCGGTCTGTCCCTGGGAAGCTTTCCGCTTCTGAGGAAGCTTCGTATAGAGTTTTGAAGCGCGACAAAAGGGGCCATAATATTCTCTTCTTTGCTCAGAAGAGGGGCCTGATCCCAGAAGTGGTCCTGGGTTCTGGAGGTCCCTTTACCTTCTTGTCTGCTTGCTTCTTATTGATTTTTCTTGGCTTAGTTGCTTTTCGTTGCAGATCCCTCTTCTGACGTTTTTTTTTACGTCTTCAAGCAACTGTCAAAGGTATCCAAACCACCCTGTCCCTTGCTGAGCTTGCAGATCTTGAGTCTACCATGGTGGGAGAAAAGCGAAGCTGATCCCTAGGGTCCCAAGTCGTATCTCCTTTTCGTGAGAAGGTGCGCAAATAGGAGGACTCGCTTTTGGGGTCTCTTGCTCTCCCAATTGATATTGACGGCGCTAGTAGTTCAGCTACCCTCCGTGCATTAATTAATCAGGCGGCAGGTGGCCTGTCACCCTCCCTTGCTCCGGGGGCTTCCAAACGTCAAACCCGTAGTAGCTCCAAGAAAGGGTTCTTTATCCAACCTGCGGACTCGAGCAAAAAGAAGTGCAAGTCCGAGGTCAACCTCCTTCCTTTGGGGAATCATCCCATGGCTTCCTCTAGCAAGCCCCTCCCCTCTGGTCAAGGTTCGACTCTTCGCTCTAGCGTTCCCTTAATCGTCGAGGACCTGAATGACATGGATTTCCCGGACCTCATCCGGGTAGTGGACAGCTATGCTCCCGGAGGGATGCCTGAACATGCCTTGTCCACCTTCTGCCGCCGGGTCTTTGATTCCTGTCCTGACCTTCAGAAGAAGTATGAGGAGGTTCCTCCTAACCTCTTTGCTTCGCTTATTGCCTCAATTCTCCAGGTAGCCCCCGATCCCTGATTTCTTTCAACGGCTTTGGCCATATTCTTCCTGGCTTTGAGTGCTTTGTCTTTTGATTATTTGTAGACTGCCTTTAGGGCTCATTCTATCACAGCTCATAGTAAGAAGATGTACCTAGCAAAAATGAAACTTGAAGAGAAGTATAATCGTTTGGTTACTGTTTCCAAATACGAGAGGGAACGTTGTCGTTTTTTTTAGGAGATGGTCACTGCTGCTGCCGTTGAGAATGCCAAAATTGAGAAAGAGCTTGAGGTCCTTCGAGAGACCTTTGCTGCTCAGAAATTGATTCACATGGATCGAATTTCAGACCTCGAAAAGACCCTGAATTCCTTTGGTGCTCAAGTGACTGGCTACGTGGAAAGGGTTACTGAGTTTCATTGCCAGCAGGTTCGCGAGAAGTATCTGAATGACGATGGTTCATTCTTGACTGCCATAATCATCCATCCTCCTACTATGGTCTCAGTGTACAAGTTTGAGGACTTTTCTGAACAAAGAGGAAGAGGAAGGGACCCTGAGCGATAAACCAGAGGATGATCCAGTAGACTCCAAGTCCCCAGAGGTACCCGACGCGGCTGAAGTCGACTCTCCTCCATTAGGTGACGGCTTAGAGAAAGGAGACGACAGCCTCCTGGCTTGACTCAGAACTCTAAGGATCCCCTTCGCCGGTATTCAGGACCCTGTCTCTGGTTCCAAAGACCCTGCTGAAAATTAGGCCTTGCTGTTTATTTTTAATTTCGTCAACCGTCTGTTTATGTAACCTGAACTTTCTATTTTGCCGCCTTGAGACCTTTGCCAATATCCCTCTTGTACGGGTATCTGATACGATCTTGTTATTCCCTGGGCATCCTTATTGTCTACTTATTGTGTCCATGTGCCCCCTTGTGTTTTCTTAATCTGTAGTGTCTATTCCCTTGGTATGTTTTATGTTCAACGAAAATTCTGATCTTCTTTCAGCTTTGAGCTCTCCTCAAGCCTTTTCTAGTTGTTTATCGAGGGTTCTCCCCTCTTTACTTTCTTATTTCACAGCGTTCAAGGCTTTTTCAAAGCCCTATTCTAAGGATTTTGTTAATTTAATGGCCTTTACCCCTCCATGGGTCATTTATGTACTCTTTAGGCGGCCCGGTCGCCTTTTGGGTACCAATTGGCCTATGAATTCTTGATCCTTTCACGGGATTTCTCGTTTTCTTTTGCCATCTTACAGGCCAGTGAGGGACTTAGAGTTTCTTTGCGACTCTATTTAGGTCTTTTCTTTGCCACCCCCTGGGCATTTTGTTTACATTCCCTTAGGCAATCTTCTTGCTCTAAAGCGGGCTTTTGTTTTTATGTTGACTCTCATGATATGCAATGCATGATGTAATACTAATTTGAATGAACTAAATGAACCCTATATGCCTATATGTATTGAGAAAAGCAAACAACCATTCTTGCACAAAGTTCTTTCAAGGGCACTCAAAGCCTCATTTCATTCATCTCTTTGATTCAAATATTTACATAGGCTTCTCAGATTGTGCCTTTTCATTCAACTCAAAATAAACTCTTAGAAATCTTGCGGTGAGTCTGGCATATGAAACAGCTTCAGGAGATCAGAGTTCCATGCATGAGGTAACATCTTCCCACTCGCCCCCTCTAGGTGATAGGACCCCGAAGTTATCACTCTTGCAACTTTAAAGGGACCGTCCCATTTTGGATCCAGCTTCCCTTTTCTGGTCTCCCCTGTGGCTTCTACTTTTATGAGCACAAAATCTCCTACTTTGAAGGTTCTACTTTTTACCCTACTGTTATGGTACCTTTCTGCCTTTATCTTATGGAGTATGGCCTTTTGATGGGCCTGATCCCTAGTTTCTTCAATGAGGTTTAATTCTTCTCCCATCACCTCATCATTTTCCGCCTGGATGAACTCTTGGGTTCTGGCCGTTTTGAACTTCATTTCCACGGGCGTTACTGCCTCAATACCATAAACCATCCTATACAGAGTTTCTCCAGTTGTAGTTCGCTCAGTAACCTTGTAGGCCCACAACACGTCTTCCATCACCTCTGGCCAGTTACCCTTTGCTTTCCCAATTTTTTCCTGATTCCATCTAGAATGATTCTGTTTGACACCTTCGTTTGGCCATTAGTTTGTGGATGGCTGACAGAGGAGAATTTCAGCTTCACCTCGAACTCTTCACAAAATTCCCTAAGCTTATTACTATCAAACTGGGGCCCATTATCCGTTATAATAGCACAAGGAACTCCAAACCTCCCAAAGATATTCCGTTTGAGGAAAGCGACCACCTTTTCGGCTGTGGTTTTCTCCAGAGCTACCGCCTCTACCCACTTGGTGAAATAATCAACAACCACCAGGGCGTACCTTCTTCGACCTTTTGCCACTGGGAAAGGACCCAAGATATCCATTCCCCATTGAGCAAATGGCCAAGGGGAGTCTATATAACTTCTCAATGTCGACAGGCTCCTTGCGACCCTGCCATGAATCTGACATGGGGTACACTTCTTCACAAGTCCTGGGAGTCTGCTATGATTGACGGCCAGAAATACCTACTCTTGATTACCCTCCTTACCAATGACCGGGCCCCTGCATGCATCCCGCAGATACCCTGATGAATTTCATTCAGCACCTCTTGCCCCTCAGCCTCTGTCAGGCATCTAAGCAATGGACTTCCAACTCCTCTCCTGTACAGCTGCTTTCCATCCTAAGTATAATTTCCAACCTTCTGAAATAGCATTCTAGCTTCCTCATGCTCTTCCAGCACCCTCCCTTCTTCGAGGTATTGGATAAATGGATCCCATCCAGGTGCTTTCGCCTTCTATCACCATCAATTGTCCTCTCTCCTCCATAGAGGGTCTATCAATTTCTTCAATCGGCACCTCCTTTGGCAACTCTGTACCCTCCTGCAAGAGCAATTTCGATAATGTATCAGCTTCTTGATTTTGATCCTTGGTACATGCACCAGAGATACCTCCAATCCTTGTTTCCTCATTTTATCCATCAAACCCCTTATCAACAAAGAATATTTCATCAAGTGGGTTTCCTTTACCCCAAACGTTCCTGTGATTTGAGCCACTACCAATTGCGAGTCGGAGTGTACTTCCAGCCTTCCAGCCCCTATCTCCTTTGCCAACCTCAAACCAGCTAGCAATGCCTCATATTTAGCTTGATTGTTTGTGGCTTCAAAATTCAATTTCAAGGCGTACCTTACTGTGTCCCCATAAGGACTTTCGAGGAGGAATCCTGCCCCAGCACCTTCCTTGCTACTAGCTCTATCCACATAAAGAATCAACACCCCCTGAATTTACTCCGTTGGCTCTTCTAAGGGAGAAATTCCTTCCGCCAAGAAATCAGCAAGGGCTTGAGCTTTAATTGCTGTTCTTGGGTAGAATTCGATTTCGTGCTCACTCAACTCCACGCTCCATTTTACCAAGCGCCTTGCAGCTTCTGGCTTGTGCATTATGCGCCTCAGGGGCTGATCAGTTAATACTATAACTCTGTGAGCCTGAAAATAAGGCTTCATTTTCCTAGCTGACATCACAATTGCATACACTAGCTTTTCAATCTTTGGATATCGGGGTTCCGCACCCTACAAGACTTGACTTGCGTAATACACTAGGTACTGCACACTTGACTCCTCTCTCACCAACACCGAGCTCATGGTTTGTTCTGTGATACCCAAATATAAGTACACGGGTTCTCCTTCCTTTGGGCTTGCCAAGGTTAGAGCTTTGGCCATATAATCCTTCATTTCAGCGAACGCTTTTTCACACTCTTCCGTCCACTGAAAGTTCCTCGCCTTCCTCAATACCTCGAAGAAGAGTAGCTCTCTGTCAGCTGCCTTAGAGATAAAGTGCTTGAGAGCCGTCAATCTTCCCGCCAACCTTTGTACCTCCTTTACTATTCTCGGGGACCTCATTTCGAGCAGCGCCCCTATCTTCCCAGGGTTCGGCTGGATGCCCTCTTTGCTCACCATATACCCCAAGAATTTTGCTTTTTTAACACAAAAAGAACACTTAGCAGGGTTCAGCTTCATCCCATACCTTCTCAGCACCTCCAAGACCTCTCTCAGATCACTGATATGTTATTCAAAGGTTCTGCTTTTCACCAAGATGTCATCGACATAAGGTTCCATGTTTTTTCCCAAGAGGGCAAAAAAAAATTTATTGACCAACCGCTGATAGGTTGCTCCAGCATTCTTGAGTCCGAATGGCACGACAACATAGCAGTAAGTTGCCTTATCAGTGATGAATGAGGTCTTCTCCTGATCCTCTTCATGCAGAGGAATCTGATGGTATCCTGAATTTGCATCCAGGGAGCTAAGGTACTCGTACCCTGCCACTGCATCCACTAGCTGGTCAATGTTGGGGAGGGGATAACAATCCTTTGGGCAGGCCTTATTCAGGTCAGTGAAATCTACACACATGTGCCACTTCTTATTTGCCTTTTTTACCAACACCACATTAGACAACCACTCCGGATATTGCACCTCCCTTATTGCTCCGGCTGCAATTAATTTTTCTACCTCTTCTTGGATAGCTATTCCTCTTTCCGCAGCAAATTTCCTCTCCTTTTGGATGACAGGCTTCGCTCCCTCTCTCACATTTAGCCTGTGGCACGCTACTTCAGGATCTATCCCAGGCATATCAGCTACTGACCAAGCAAATTCCCCCCTGTACTCTCTTAATATCTCTTGCAATATTCTGAGTTCATTCTCCTTCATCGAGACACCTCTGTGAGTAACCTTGCTCGATTCCTCTTCCTTCACTGGAATGGGCATTGTCTCCTCTGGCTCCATGCTACCTTTCCTCTTCTTGTCCTCAAAAGATCCCTCGACCATTAGGGTTTCAATCCCTTCTGAGGGTTCCTCTTGCTCCCCTGTTCGGCCTACCGGCACTCTCGCTTGATCTAGGGTTGTTCGCCTTCTTGCCATTCGCTGATCTCCTTTTATGAGAGCGATACCCCCATGTGTTGGGAAGCGCATGGCTAAATAGTTATGATGCAATGCTGCCCCAAAGTTCGAGAGGAAGGTCCTCCCAAGAATCATACTGTAGGTGGTGCCTGTTTCGCAGACAATGAAATTCTGCACCTCTGTCCTCCTGGCCGGGTGCTTCCTAAGAGTGAGTAAAAGTTCCACAGTACCCTTTACCTCCAACGATTTTTTACCCGCACCGTACAAGGCCACACGAGTCCTCCGAATTCACTCTGACCTAATCCCCAGCTTAGCTACCACCTCAGGTTCCATGATGTTGTAAGAACTTCCTGTATCCACCAGAACCCTTTTTACTTCGTACCTCTCTACTTCCACCTCTATAACCATGGTGTCTCTATGCGGGAACTCTGTTCCTTCTGCGTCAGCTTTGGTAAAGGTCACCTCCTGATTTTTCTCCTCAACTCCCAACACATGGAACAGACTCCCTGCTTCAATCTTCCTTTTCCTGCCCCTCTCCATAGAGCTTCCCTCAATTACATTAATCGTTCCTCGCATGCCACCTTGCGGTCCCTCACTCCTCTTGGGACCCTGTTCTGGCCTCTGAGGTTGCTTCCGGGCCTCTACGAGGAACTCCTTCAGGTGTCCTTCTCGGATCAGCCTTTCAATTTCATATTTTAAGTTCCTGCAATTTTCAGTTTCATGCCCGTGTTCTTTATGAAAATTGCAATAGGGAGCTCCGCTATCGGCTCTCATTGGGTTCCTCATCGGCCGAGGCCAACGTGTGTTTCTCCGGTACTCAGTGGTCATCACATTCAGAATCTGACCCCTCGGGGCATTCAGTGGTGCGAACTTTATTGGTTCCACACCATCAACTCTCCTTCCTAGACCCTAGCCATCCCTCTCGACAGGGTCCCTTCGCCTCTTCCCAGGCACCTGATCTCTGGATGGTGCCCCTTTGTCATTCCTTCTTGATACCCGCTGTTCCGCCTGGAGCGACCAGAATTCGTCATCTTGCCTAATGAACTTTTCAGCCCTCTTCATCAGCTGGGCCATGTCCTTCGTAGGCTTTCGTGCCAAAGATTTAGAGAAATCATTGACCCTGCTTCCCCTCTTTAAGGCTTCAATGACGATTCCCATATTGCAGTCTTTGACCTTCATGGTTTCTTTATTGAACCTAGTGATATACGACCTTAGGGTCTCACCCTCCTCACGCCTTATCTGGTATAGGTATGCGGACTCTCTCTTTGGAGGGGCGCTGGCACCGAACCTGTCCACCAGCTTATTTGAGAGATCTGCAAAAGAAGTCACGGATCCTGTCGGGAGGTCGTTGTACCAGTCTTGAGCATTGCCCTTCAAAGACAAGGCTAGCATTCTACTCAAGATGTCATCATTCGTAGTCTGGGCCCCTACAGTGATCCTTACATGGGCTATGTGCCTCGCTGGGTCCGTTTCCCCTTCATACGAATCCAAAATTGGCATCTTGAACGTCTTAGGAAGAACCCTCTCTGTCAGCACCGGGCTCAAAGGAGTCGGGACCCTATCTTCTGAAAAAGAGTATCTTTCCACCCCTATTACGCTAGGAACCCTTCCTGGCCTCCAAAGGCCTCGCCTTTACGGCTCTACTTCCCTCCTAACTGCTCTTTCAACAGGCTGCCTTTCAAGATCCAACCTTTCTTCATCAGTATCACTCTCCTCGACATCAACTCCCCTCTTGAGGGTGTACTCAGTACCCTGTCGTATGAGATTGGATCTTTCCCCTCCGAGATCATCCGTTTCGAACTCCACTCGCTTCTTGGGCGTACTCCTGGTACCCCGTTGTACAAGATCGGTCCTTTCTCTACAAAGGTCGCTCCTTTCAACGCCATCTCCTCTCCTGGGCGTACTCTTGGTACCCCGTTGTGCAAGATCAGACCTTTCTCCACCAAGGTCGCTCCTTTCAACGCCAGCTCCCCTTCTGGGCGTACTCTTGGTACCCCGTTGTGCAAGATCGGACCTTTCTCCACCAAGGTCGCTCCTTTTGGGCTCAAGATGGCCCCTTTCTCCGTCAGGGTGGCTCTTCTCTACCTCCAGCCCCCTTTGGGGTGTATTTTGAGTACCTCGTGGTTCGAGGCCACCTGATCCCTGAGCCTTTCTCGCATCTTTCATGAATCCGGAGGGTTGGTCGTCATCTTCGCTGCTTTCAGCCTCAGATCCGTCGCTAATCGCTGGCGCTTTTCCCTTCTTCAAGTATTTGAGACTTTCCAAGGCTTCCTACAGCTGTGCTTCAAAGACCTCCAGGTTGAGCCCCCTCGTCGGCCCTTTATCCCCTATCCTGGCTGCGCTTCCCCTGCCATGGTCAAGGGCCGAGAAGTCATAGGGCGAATAGTGAGCTAGCAGAGAGTCGCCTCCCTCCTCTTCAAAATAGAGTTTCCGTTTAGAGTTCATTTCGGCGCGAGCTGGCTTCTCGTCAGATCCCCACAAACGGCGCCACTTGATATAACCAAGAAATTTGTATACTTGGGAATCAACAAGAAGGAAACTAGGAAATTGAAAAAGATAATTTTTATTGATAGAAAGGGTGTTTACAGTGAATAGAGAAGGGAGGACTCTCAGCCCCTAGCTTTTTTTACAATGCTCCCTACCTTAGGGTTTTAAGGCCTCTCTTAGTGTTTTTATACATTAGTCCTCACGTCCCACTCATCCTAAGGTCACTATTCGCGTCCATCTCCCCACATCGTGTGGTTCTCCTTTATTCCTCTTCAGCAAGGCACCTCTTGTACAGTTGTCCTCCATATTTTAGCTGCTCAAGAATATTCCAAACGGACCCTATTTTCTGACGTTCCCCTATGACGTTTGGGGTTCCGTGAGAAGGACCTTCCCCTTTCCTTCTTCTGTCGGGTCCGAGTCTCCTCATTACATTGGGCCTTCTCCATGATGGGCCTGTCCATACCAAAAGGCACAGGTATGCTGAACCTAATTTGTACTATCATTATCATTAACTGGTTCCTCATCATCATCCGCCGCCGCCAATAATAATGGAAGAACAGGTCTAATCAGCCGATTGACTAGATAATTACAACCAGTAGCATAGTTGGGCTTGTTGTGGTGGGAATCATGCAAGTCAGCCAAGTAATGACGATTATCCAAGATTAAATTGTGTCATGATTTGTTGAGGCACATAAACCTAACAACATATGTGACCGGCAGTCTTCCCAATATATCAAGGCACACCTCATCGGGCACCAATTCAGTCCTCATCGTCGTCACCAATACTTGTTTTCTAATTTGAGCCTTGTTTCGTACACACACTAGCTCCTCCTGTAAATATTGTATTGCAAAGATTAGTTCAGATCACAAAAACAATCATTAATTAATCAATTAAACAAAATTGTAACATAGTTATATTGCTTCCAAAACCCAAACAAACAAATTGACAACAAAACAAAACAAAACCGCAAGTAACAGTAGAATCGAATCATATCGCTAAACCGGAGGAAGAGTGGGAACTAATCATCTGCTTAGGGATATCGGTAAAAGGAAAAGAGACATAAAATCCTCACGTATAAAATCAATTATAAGTGCAATAAGAATCGGGGATGGGGGCGGATTGAATTAACATTGAATTGGCTAGTATAGTTTCGGTCCAAAAGAAAAGATTGGCTTAGTATAGAAAAATACCTGTTAATTAAGGAGGGTTCGGAGTGATCACGAACAGCAAATTTGTTTGTTGGAGGTCGAATGTGTAAGATTTGTGGAGACAACAAACACATGTTGATATGACCCGAAATATTAGTGAACGTGATAAACCCATCAAGTTCCTAATTTGCACTACATGATGGTCCATGTAATCGAACAAAAAAGAAGAGCCCATACTAACCAAGGTGTTCCCCGAGAAACTTCAAGACGATCCCAAGACTCAAGGTTCCTGAGGAAGCTACACAATGGTCCCAGGACCCGAACCGGAAGCCAACCTGAAGCAGCCTGTATTAGCTTAGAGGACACTCCCCCCAGCTTCCCCGAGGAAGCTCTAAGGCAACCCAAGGATCCCGAAGGGAACCACGTGGCATCTGACTTCTCAAGCATGACAAGGCAAAGCTTGGTCAATAAGTTGCTCACCCACTCCTTAAATCATGGAGCAAATCATGGAAAGCATGGGTCTCCAAAACTTGTCCACTAAGTGAACACTATTGTCTCTTGGCTCTATAAATATGGAGTCCTCATTTATGTACAATCTAATGGCAAATTAGAGGGAATAATATAATTTCCATGTTCTCTCTATATTTTTCCATATCATTTGGCGACCATAGTGGGAGCCTGAGAGGTTCCCTATGAGATCCTTTTGATGGAGATGCAATCTTTTTTATGGAGATGGAGAAGCAGAAGCATATGTAGATGTAGATGCAGATATTGATGAGCAAAAACAATTGCAAAACAACAAGATTTGGTAGATCAAACAAATCAAGCAACAACGGAGCTCATGTCAAGGAGCAACTATACAATCAACGCATATAGAGTCATGCACGAAACAACAAACCGAATTCAACAATCCATCAACCGAAAGAGCACGCATCAACAAGTTCGATTCCATCAACAAGTTGAGTGCATCAACGACAACAGAAAATAAACATGAAAACAACCAGATCTGTGAAATCCACACAATCTGAGCCTCTGTGTTCATACAACAAGGATTAAAAGGGAAGAGTTAGATACAATCTGACGAGAAGAGTTGAATCCAAGCACCTTGCACGACCACGTTGGTGCAACAAGCTCCAAACAACCACTTGTTGAGCTTTTTGACCACCAGGGCGTGAGGACCCGCACACTGCCAAGAAGATAATGCTATCAGAGCTGATTTAACAAAATTCACAATATCAACAACAAAAAATCAACACAATTAAAGAAAACAACGAGGGGAAGCTGCTGGGAACCAACCAAGAAAATGGAGCCCGATTGCTTCCCGTGGCCAGGACGTGACCTGATGACCACCGCCTTCCACCGACACGGCCTCGTTGGACTACAATCTATCCAGATCGTGACATCACCGCACGAGTTCCAACCAAGGATGCTTTTCCACAGCAACCCAGCAAACAACCTGGTAAGGGTCTCTACCTGCCTCAACTGTGCATTAGAACCTTGAGGGAAAAAGGCCTGTCGGGTTGCTGGAGCTATGAACCGGAAACCTTTGAGGATCCTCAATTCCACGGTGAGACCACTGAGGAACCTCCCAATGATGCTGCTCCTATAGAAGTGATTGTCGTAAGCCCGAACTTCTGGACGCCCGGAAGAGACGCCAATGCCGCCCATTCTCGTCACCGGTGCGACGATACCACCGGAGCAGGGAGCCTCCAACACCAACTCGAGTCACCACTCCCATTCCAGATAGTTGTTGGGGTAAGAGGTTGAATTGCTCGACACTGTCAAAAAGATAACATAGGCCATCCCGCCGGCCACCGCCGAGAGCATAAGAGAGAGGACCCTCTCTCTACCAATCCACCACCTCTATCAAGAGGCCCAAAATCAACTCTTAGACATGCCCTCGTCGGAAGAGATGACCATTGAAGTGAGAATACCAGAGCAAAGGTCACCGCCGACCCACGTTCAGCCCCGTACAAGCACAACAGGGCTGTTGGAGAACCTTGCCATCGCCATTGCACCCAGTACTGAGGTTAACCCTTGCATATTCCCTCTACAAGTTGTGAACAACGGTAACCACCGTAAGATCCAGGTAGATCCGTTGGAGATCTACGAACCCCACTACCTGACGAAGAGGAGAAAGGCTATTGCGGCCACCCCCATCACCAAGTCGGCGACAAAACTGGAGCAGAACCTGTCATTGGTAACGCGCGCAGCCACTGCGCTTTGTCATTCCGAGCAACGGTCGGTGCGAAGAGTCTCACCGTCGCGAGAGCCGTCATATGCCTCTCCAGCATCGCCGCCCACTGGGCCGGTCTCTACCACTTCTTCTATGGAGCAACACCACACACATCCTCGTCGCACTCCGGAGCCTACACACTACTTTGCAGGGGCTGAAAGCCATCTTTGGATGCCACATTCAATGAAGGCAGTTTGCCAAAACGCGTAGAGGGGAAAACAGAAAAGATGCTTGAGGGAAAGGAAAGTATCCATGACCGAATTCTCCCTAGCCCAAGTCAATAATTCAGCCAATCAATGGCCCAAATTAATGACTCAACCAATCAATGGCCCAAATATAAAATGCTACAGCCCAAAAGCAAAGGCTCGTTCACACTTCCCCCTCTTATTGCATATCTTATGTGCATAAGCCTAAAATTAGGGAATTGTCTCATTTAATACATCATACTATTACATTTCTTTATCCCCATGCTAATTCGAATTTTGTGACCGAGGAGGCTAATGCTTGCTTTGGCACATGATTTTAGTTAGCCTAGCAAAAAGGCCATGGAATGTGCTTACATGCTTTCTTATTTCTTATACACGCATGCGACATAAAGATTAAGAAGTCATTGTAATTCGTGAGGCCGTGTTATTTCTTTACATTTGGCAAATACGCTCGCTCAATTGCAATGCCCAAACAAAAGAGGCCTAGGAGCAAAGACTTGTCTATGCCTAAAGCTTCTGTGTATGATGCATAATTACATATCCTTAAATCACATAATAGTTCCGTGTTTGGGCTCAACTACTTGAATGATATCATAGGCTTTCTTGATAAAATAGAAGGTAATAGCTTTGCATAATAATTGATACTGTTATGCCCATTCATTTCATGCGCTGTTCTACAATCATATGCCATGTGATTATCACGCTCATGTTCTTCTTGTGACATTAATTCCCATTTCATATAAGGCATATAACATGAAAACCAAGACATGATTATTGTCATTGTCAGGTTTCATTATTTCCACATTCACCATGTTCTCATTGGCAATTGCAATGTGAACCCTCATCAGGCAATAATAGTGGAGACTACTCTGATTATTCTCTATGTCAATATCGATATATTATTTTCATGCTTCACATTATGGTTTGTGGCTTTGCTAAGCTTGATTTATGCTTCCCTGGTGTATGCTCACATATACTTAGAGAATCACATGATTTTTATCATGAGTGATACTAAACTTAATGATGTTTTGATATAATGTTTGGGTACCTCAAGTCGTTGAGGGAATGCAAGTCCACCATGACATTAAGATCACAAGTATGCATTGCAATCTGTGTACTACTTGTTAAACATATTGCGCACTAGCAATGTTACTCAATAATGTAATATGATATTGATTTGACCATTAGAAGAGGTCATGAGGGTTGTATAGATTGTCCCTTCCCATTTTCGTCAAGCATACAACGTCAAGTTTACATGAAAACCATGACAATTGATTATAATTATTGTCATCATATCACTTGATTATTTGCAAGTGCGTACAGTCATTACGCAAGGAGGTTACCCGATACCTCTCACATACAGTACTTCTAATGATACTTTTAACAAAATATTTTATGATATTTCATATAAGTTATCAGGTTCCATGAATGATCTTTTCAAAGGCCCCTTGACGAGGAGCCAAAAGTCGGGACAAATTTGTACTCTCCGGAGTCACTCCTTGCAAAAAAGCTGGTACCTCGAGGTACACCTTGAAGTGGAACCTATGAAGGGACCCTGAAGCAATCTCATACACAATGCGGAGGCTCGACCAAGCCCCACTTGTAGGATCCCAAACTTAGGGATGCTCTCACCCTTGATTTGGAGCAGGAAGCTGAAGAGCTTCCCGAAGAAATCCCCGACCGTACATTTAATGCAAATGAGAGGGACTCAAATCCCATTCAGTATGTTACTTACATCAAACCATACAGTAGGTGCAAACTACCTGAGAATCATTATCTTGTACGATGATACTACCGCCCACCTTCTATGATGGTACGCAAAGCTGATAGGAGAGGCTCCCGCGTAGATCCATATCTTCCCTCCTAAAGCTGGCGGGGATGCTTGTACAGAGGTTCCCAATTCGTGCTTCCCTACAAGAGGATAGCAACACCTCCTTGATACCCAACGTGGCGAATGAGAATTGCCCAGGGACTATGTCTGACAATTCAACAAGAAATGTCGCAAATAAAAGATACAAAATGCCAAGATAGCTATGCCACAAAAGGGGCAGGGAGAAGAAGTTTCCTAACTTTCCTTCCTGGCTTCCCAGACCCGCAATGCCCCACTCACGAAGAGGGCACTTGAGTGCATTTGCCGGGATAACACCCACTTACAAAGATACAACAAAATTGGAGTGTGGATGGAACCAAATACAAAGATGAATCACAACCATATACAAAGGCCTCCGAAGAAGGCTAGGAAACACAACGAATATGATGTCAGGACATCCATATACACTTTCTTGAGTTCTGTTGATGACTTTCATATTAACACTCGATGAGCCTTAAAGGCTGCCCCCAGGATGATTCAAGAACATAAAAATGAATACAGAAGAGCCGCCCTTAATGGGGGCTACCAGATCCGGACCCTCCAAGACACCCATGAGGTGTAACATATGCATAAGCCATCTCTTAATGGGCTACAGCATCACAAAGGGTACCCTTCACGAAGGGAACCCCCTCTAAGACACCCATGAGGCACAACAAATGCATAAGCCATCTTTTAATGGGCTACAGCATCCTAAAGGGTACCCCCACGATGGGAACTCCCTCCAAGACACCCACGAGGTGCAAAAAGTCGCCCACGAGGTGCAAAAAGCCGCCCACGAGGCGCAAAGAAGTTACCCGCGAGGCGCAAAGAAGTCACCCACGAGGTGCAAAAAGTCACCCATGAGGTGCAAAAAAAAACCGCCCATGAGGTGCCAAAATTCTCTTAAGCCGCCCGTGAGGCGCAAATAAGACACCCATGTGGTGCAAAATTTGTTTAAGTCGCCCATGAGGTGCAAAATTCTTCTAAGACACCAATAAGGTGTAACATATGAATAAGCCATCACTTAATGGGCTACAACATCCTAAATGGTACCCCCACGATGGGAACTCCCTCCAAAACAGCCATGAGGTGTAACATATGCATAAGCCATCTATCAATGGGCTACAGCATCCAAAAGGTACCCATCCATTAACAAGCTACTGAAGGTATCCTTGTTGAAATGGTGGACCTAACACTGGAGGATCTTGTTGAGACAATAAGGTTCCAAGAAGCTTCCGCGATGGCCATATATGCCCCATGAAGCTTCAACATAAAGGAGACAGCTGATGTCCAAGAAGATCTATTCAAAAGTAGACGATCATTTACAAAACCCAAAGTTAGGGAAGCATTTACCCCCAGCGCCGGGGGCTGGAAGCAGGAGAGCTTCCCGAAGAAAACAAAAGCCGAACCATCAAACTCTCGGAGGGAAGATCAAATCCCATCATGCATGCCGCTCGTGGCTGAACAATGTCAGAATTAATGTGACAATTGCCCAACATGTGTGCACCATCAAAGGCTACCTGATGATAACCTGGAAGATCTGAAAGTGAGTAATGGTGAGCTACTATCAAAGGGAAGCCCAAGGATGAAGCTTGAGAACAAACACCATAAGCTGCAAACAGTCCCATCGGAGCCATACACCACAAGGCCCATAGTCGTGCCACAAAACACGAAAGGCCCTCGGAACTCTAACGCACTAATTGGTGTCTTTGAACTCAAGCTAATCTGCAAGCTTACCTAAGAGAGAGGAAGCCTCCATAAACTTGCTTAAAGATGAAAACTAGGATGACGTCCCCAGATGGCTCCCAAAGGCCTCGAACGCCCCAACGGATGCAAGGCAAAATTAAACTACAAGGTCCAGTGTGCGCCACCTACAAAAAATGCCCACAATGCATCAAGGGCTGCCCTTTATTAAATATGATTCCTAATGCCTATGAGCCATCCAAGAGGATGCCTAAATAGCACCAAAAGTCGCATTTTTCCTAATAAGGCCCCTAATGCCAAAGCTCCGTTTCAGAAAATGGAGATATTACAAAGGCCCTCCTTCTAGCGCCAATGTAGACAACCCGTAGAGTGGTTCAAAACAAAGACCCGACGGAGGTCCCAAAACAATGGCCGGAAGGTGCCCAATGTAGATAACCCATGGAGTGGTTCCCAACAGAGACCCCATGGAGGTCCCAAAGTGAAGGCCGGAAGGTGCCCAACGAAGATCACCTGTAGAGTGGTTCTGATCCAAGACTCTAAAGGGGCTCACAATGAAAGCCGAAAGGTGCCCAGTGATGATAACAAATGCAATACCATGTCCAATGTTAGAAAGGTTGGGAACCCCAAGCAATCACTCTAATTGATGAGGCTAGAAGCGGAAAAGTTACCCGAAGATTCCAAATGGTGCAAGAGAAGTTCAAATCTTATCAAGGACGATGAGGTGTCTTCACAAATATCCATTTCAGAGGAACCAATGTCCTTATGAAAGCCCTCCTTCTAGTGCCACCCAATTAGATGGTACCTAAAAGGCCGCCCACCTCTTAAAGAGGTTCTTCACAAACAAAAAGGGTACCTACCCAAGCAGCTGAAAAGAGTACATGTACCTCAGCTCAGAAAGCCGTATACCGAGTCAGAACCCATTATTCAGCATGTCACTTCGGAGCTTATCAAGATGCTTCCCACACCAACATTTGAAAATTTTTCAAGAAAGACTGGGTCCTAGCACCCTCAAAACCTTCTTAAGGCTGCACTCTTTTTTCCTCATCAGGTTTTTATCCCATTGGGTTTTTCCTGATAGGGTTTTTAACGAGGCAGTATTTTTCAAAGGGCCATATATACTTAAATGCCCGAACTTGTACCAAGATTCAGCCATTTAGGGGGCTAAATGATATGACCCGAAATATTAGTGAACGTGATAAACCCATCAAGTCCCTAATTTGCACTACATGATGGCCCATGTAACTGAACAAACAAGAAGAGCCCATACTAACCAAGGTGTTCCCCGAGAAACTCCAAGACGATCCCAAGACTCAAGGTTCCCGAGGAAGCTACACAATGGTCCCAGGACCCAAACCGGAAGCCAACCTGAAGCAACCTGTATTAGCTTAGAGGACACTCCCCCCAGCTTCCCCGAGGAAGCTCTAAGGCAACCCAAGGATCCCGAAGGGAACCACGTGGCATCTGACTTCTCAAGCATGACAAGGCAAAGCTTGGTCAAGAAGTTGTTCACCCACTCCTTAAATCATGGAGCAAATCTGGAAAGCATAGGTCTCCAAAACTTGTCCACTAAGTGAACACTATTGTCTCTTAGCTCCATAAATATGGAGTCCTCATTTATGTACAATCTAATGGCAAATTAGAGGAAATTATATATAATTTCCATGTTCTCTCTATATTTTTCCATACGTATTGTGTTTATAATGTCTTGTTATTTTCTTTTATAGGCGGCCATCCAAAAAAACCAAACCTATTAGGACTTGGATTTATGTATTTTATAATGTCGTTGTTATTTTCTCTTATAGGCGGCCATTCCAAAAATCCAAACCCATTAGGACTCCGATTAAATTATAAATTATAATTAACTATCCCCCAACCGTAGCAACATACATACATGGTTCATGGTCCAACCACGGTCGACGCTAGCGGGTTCCCTAAATAAATACTTGAAAAATTAGCAGAAACCGTGCTTGAATTTCTAAGGAGGGGGTACCATGCAGCCGGATTCATTTTGTATATAAAAAGAGAGAAAAAAAAAGGAGAAAAATAAATATATAAGCTAGCTGTATATTTGACCAAATGTAAAAGAAAAAAAAACTAAGAAACTAACAATTACTTTTGGACAAATCTTAGCGAGCACTCAAAAGAAAAAAAAATTACAAATTGTACCACGAAACTTCCTAACCCAGATTTTTTTTCACATGGAAGATACAAGAGAGAAAACCTCATATGATAACAAGAAGCAAACTGCAGGTAGCAGGAGCAACAACACAGCTGCCTCCCCAAAAGAGCAAAAGATGGGATTCGCTTAACTTTATAACCCTCCCTCCAAGAGTAAAAAGACCAGCCATTGCATCGTTATCTACAAAACTTGGACGCCGACAAACATTAGAGTGGGGCTGATGCTGTTCTACGAAGTTGATATTTTGGTTCCGGCACCGGAACAGATGGCAACAACTTCTCCAGTTCCTGCAAGTTAAGGGCAGCACCTATAAGATGAGAACAATCTAGGTGATATGCTGCAGCAAAGAACAAAGGATTGGAACTAGAAAAGCCATAGGGAGAAACAAAAACTCCATTCACAATTCAAGTGAATATTCTCCAGAGGTGGAATTATGGACCTCGCAAAGAGATGGAATACTTATCCAAATAAGAAAAGCTTAGAACATCCAAGTAGGAGCCAGGGGACTACAGGAAATGAGAGAATTGTCTTTGGGCAGCAAATTCATTTCCTGGCATTCCTAAGATTGACAGAAACCACAACATAAATCCTTCAAGGTTCCCACCAAAGAAATATCTAAACAATCAAAAACTTGCTAAAAGATCAAGACAAATAGGATAGGAAAGATCCAGTCCATGTTGACATTGCACCAACCATCGTGCCTCTATCTGCTAATAAGTCTGTCTCATAATTAAAAGTTGGATGTTGGTTATTGCATATCTTACATAGTTTTCATCCCACCATATCCAAGTATTCCATCAAATGAACAAGGAGTTTCTTAAGCAAAATTCGGACATGTTGCCAATTTACTGTTAAAAGGGTTATTGGACTGCTTCCACCTTCAATTAGAGCAATTGTACATTATTCTCATACTAATGATGATGATGGTGATTGAAATTCTAAGTGGCCCACATAACACTGAGCTAAAAAAAACCCGACCTACAATCTCTACTTTTTCAATCATAGCAGAAACCGTGCCACAGGCTTCGAGCAAAGTGGTGTTAGATACACCACTACTAAAACACAGCACATAACATGCCTAGGCTTCGAGCAGATGCAGCCACAGAAAGTAAACGACCATCATTCTGATCAAGGACAAACTTTCACACTCTACTCTTCCACATAGACTCATCCAAAAGAAAACATATGAAGTCAAAGGCTAAATAACAAGTGAAAAAGAATTGGCATGTAAAGTTACTCGAACCAGATGAACCCAAATCTTCCTCATTCCACTGAGAATGTACAAACAGAACAGAGAGTAAAGAGGAAAGAAAGAAATCCTTAAGTCTCCTTCTTATCACATCCTACTATATATTGACAATCCAAAGAAGAACCATATCTTGCATGAGTATGATGAGAAAAGTACAATCCAAGAAACAAGTTTGGGTAAAATACTAATGAAAAAGAGCTACTAAATAACATCTGTGCTCATAGATCCAGAAACATGCAAAGGGCACACCTGGATTTTTAATCTCAGCTGCAAACAAAAGGAAAAACATGCGGAAAGTAAAAGGAGAAAACAAAGGAAACCGAAATCTCCCTGTTTTCTTGCCAAGCTCATAGTTTTTGAGTTCTTTCGATGATATTACTATTGGGGTCTGTACTTCAACTTACTGTTATAGTCGAGATAACCTTGAAAGTAATCATCAATTTACCCTATGTCAACCTACCATGTTGAAGCTGAAAAAAAATACTATACAAAATCGCAACCTCCATATTATCAGGGTAGATAGGTGCTTGAATATCACCGCTTCATCAGTGGCAGTAACATGTTACTTGCAGTGCGAATGCACACTAAACAATCAGCAGGATGGGAAGAAGGCAGTATGATGTTTCAGTTTCAGTCATGTTTTGCTTCAATATTAGACATCCATTCACTTAACTCTAAGGCCAATAACCAAAACGAAAAAAGGTAAGAAACTGCAAGGAAGATACTGTTCATTCAACCAAGGAAGAGAAAGAACCGAAAGTAGATATTCAATTACAGTAATGAACAAAATCGTTGAATGATAGACAAACTGTTGTCCTATCCAAAGAAAATGCTAACCTTTCGTTTCCTTAGCCTTTCATTTTCCTCTTCCAGGCGGGAGACTTTGTTTTCCAATTCATTGGTGTAAGCCTGTTCACAATGGTCTTTCAGGTCATTCAAAATTAACAAGGAGATGGGGCAACAAAGCAACATGAATGTATTGTCAAGTGCCATGTGACATTAAGAATTTTTGAGTACTGACCTGCTTCCTTGCCCGGGAGCGAGCAGCGGATTCACGATTCTTTATCATTCTCTTCTGCCTCCTCTCAACAGTCTTCTCAATCATATCCTCTGGTGCGCCCCTTTTCCTAGCAGGTGTCTGTGAATCTGACAATGTTCCCATCAAAGGCGGAGGTATGGCTGCATGATTCTCTGGATAAGGAACATCCATTACGGCTCCAGTTCCCATGTGAAGTGGCGGTACAGGCTGGCCTGGCATATAAAGTCCCATCATGCCTTGTGCATGCTGGTATTGTGGATGGGGATACTGCATCCAGGCACCTTGTTGATGTGCAATATTCGAATCAATACCAACAACTGGACCACCATCTTTTTTCTCCATGGATGCTTCGGCAACAACACCTGCTTTTACTAAGAAATCCTCCAGAGTCATCTCTCCCAATGTAGGGTGTCTTTCCCTGGACTTCATTTCCCCATTTTCCTTGCTTTGTTGAATGTCTTTCCACACCTCATCAACTGTCTTCTTGCTTAGCGCACTAGTCAATGACAGGCTCGCTTGACGCTGAAGAGCAGTCTGATTAGACAATGGTGTGCCTTCAAGTTCCATACCCATGGTATGGTTAGCCTCAGCTGTCCATACATTCTTGAGAAGTTCATCAAGGTTCATGCTGCTGAGAGGTTTACCTAAGTCACCCAACTGATTTTGGACCTCGTCCAAAGTGAGGCTGTACATTGAGTTTTGCCGTGCCAATGGCTGAAATGAAGACTGTTTACCGTTACTACCACCATCACCTTGAGATCCCATTGTCTGCATCCCCATTCAAGAAATTTCCCTCACAACTCTCATTCCAAATATCAGGTTCACCCTCAAGACAACTCTTCTGCTAACTTCGACTTCTTCTCTGACTACACTAATCCAATCTTCCAAATCAACCCTAAATCAGAAACAGACATAGCCAATCAACAGTTTAGAACCAACTAATCAACTGAAAAATCCTTCGAGCTGAAACCTGGAAGCAAACCTTTCGCAAGAAATGCTATGACCACACCCAAATTTGAGATGATGAAATAATGTAAAAAAAATAAAGCTTGAATCTGTTGCATGCAACAGTAGAGCCAAAACTCGATTAAATTCCTGGAAACCCTTACCAACAACCTCATGCACAAAAAATAACTGAAAATAGTAAAAAGGCTATGGGAAGCACATCAAACCCACAGCTGAAAATCACTTGATTTGGACAGGAGAAACGATTAAAAGAAGATCCCCCACAATCTTTTAGTCATAAACATATTAGGGTGAATAAAAGAAATAAACAGAAAACAGCTAAATCAGACCATGCACCCCATTGGAATCCAAATTCGAGCTGCAATGAACCCAATAAAAGGAATGCATAACCTAATACTGGCAGAACTTTAGGAAGGCAATAAGATTGACGAGGAAGGCGTAAATTTAACATCACACAGAGCTAAAAACTGCTAATCAGTCACATGCAAACGGACAAGGGCAAAAGTTTAACCTCCATTAACCAAAAGCTGCGAAACCCAAATCCCAAAAGAACTCACACTAACTCACATAATCACAATAACCCAATAAACACCCAATTTCAAAAAAAAAAAATCTGCATGAAACAGAAATCAACGGTTTGAATGTAAGCAAAAAAGGGTAAACTTTTTCAGGTACCAATAGGAATCATAATCAAGAGTATCGAAGAGAGTATGGTAGGATAACGGCAATCAAAAACCCCCCCAAATGTTAGTGTGGGAAAGAGAAAAAAGATTCAAACTTTAAAGAGAGAAGAGCATAAAAAGGAGAGGAGATGAGAAGAGGACTGAGGGTAAAGGAATGCTGAGGAAGGAGACAATGAAAAAAAAAAGAACTTACTTTTATGATCTGGGACTGAAGTGAAACAAAGGAGATGATTTTTTGGGCTTCAGAGAATACTGGAATTTTGGTTAAATCAGCTGTTTTATGAATTCACACACACAGAGAGCTAAAGGGAGGGGAGGAGGAGAGAGTTTTACAAAAAGCAAATGTTCCCAAAACAAATATTTTTTTTCCAAGTCTAAATGGTTTTTTGTATATTTTAAGGGCAAGTGAGTTTTTAATGGCCCAGTTTTGTTTCTTTTAATATATGGGAACCAGTACCATGGGGGTGACCTCATGTGGTAATCATGGGAAATCCCACTTATTTGCTCCCTTGAGCCAGATGGCAATTTCTTTTAGTTTTAAAGGGGATGGTTCACCTTCAAATTCAATACCCCCCACTGGCCCCATTTTACACTTTTACTCATGTTGTGGTGGATTCTGTCACCGGGAATTTTTAAGATTTTTTTTTTTAATTAGAGGAATTTAAGATTTTGTTAAACCTCAGACTGGAATTTTCTTACACCTTCCAGTAGAAACAATGGTCTCCCTTTTTTGTTTTTTTTCCAAGCTTTGTTCAATGGGGATTGATGGATTAGCACCCAAGATTACATCATGGATTTGTGAACTTATAGGACACTTTCTTTTTCTTTTTGTTTTAAGAAAATCACATTAGTTTAGTTAGCATGCAAGTTGTCTTTCAATATCTCTTAGTTAGACTAAGACCAATTGTATTCTTAAAAAAGAACCCAATTAAGTGCCAAATTGACATATGTTAACAACACCATGTTTTTATGTTATTATAAGCTAACATGGAAGACGGAAGAAGAGCTCATGGAGGATGGAGAAGAATTGGCCTCATGAGAGCAAAACTTTACAAAAATCAAAATGGGCCAGGGCAGGCCGGGGAGGAGGGAGAAGCATTTACATCATTCTCATGGACCCAAAAGACACTTAAGTGACGAGAGTTTTTGTCCATTTCCTACAAGAGTCTTGAAGTTGTTGGATAGCAATGGTAAAACCAAGTATAGTATATGCCCTCTTCCTGTTCCTCTCTCTCTGCGGATTTTCTACCACAACTTGGACGGGTGGCATTTCATGGCTTCTCCTTCCCTTTTTTTTGGCCTTGATGGTATTTTGCAACTTCCCCCCACCAAGCTCACTTGTTGGCCAGCAAAATGCGTGGCAATGTCTTTGAAGTGTGTTTAGTGTCTGTCGAGTGTTGATTGTGTGCATGGAGAATTGAAAGATCTAGACAAGAATTTTGTTGGCTCTTCATTTGTTTACTAATTACTTCTAATGGATCTAAATGTATATACATATATTATAGGGAGAGGGGACAATACACACAATAGTATCATCTCGCCGCGTGGAAAGAATCTTGAATCTTGTGAGAATCATTCTTTTCTTACCAGATATAGGTTTCACACGACCATTAATGTAGGCTAGTGAGTGAGTGTGAGTCTGTGTGCAAGTGCAACTCTTGACCCTCCTGAATTTATTTAATTGGCCCATACTTCTCCTGAAAATAATACTATTATTAAATCTCTCAAGCAAATGGAACACCCCCCCATTGTTTTAAATTATTCACTAAATCTGTAACTCAACTAAAATAGTAGTCACGTATGTGCACAGCCGTCCTAGCATTTTTCCATATGCAGCAGAAAAGTAATGGCAAAGTTTCGGAGAAAACTATGTTTCCAATCTGACAATGGTGGCCTTGTGGTGGACTCCTTTCTTTGCCTTTTTTTTTAAACCCTCAAAAAAATTTGTCACAGGTGGAACCAGGGCTGTCAAAAACCTTTTCCATTGTAATATGTCCCCACGAAATTGAAGGTCCCCACAACACAACAACACTCAAATCCTCTTCAAGTAAACAAACTCATGACTTGAGGTTCTGCATTCATTACAAGAGGGAATTTTGACATCCCCAGAATCTCAATATGGAGGCAATTCAGTGAAGTCTCTATGTGTTCTGGCCAGATACTACTGGATACCAAATTTTCCTGATCCTGATGGGAAAACATTAGGAAGTTCGAACTTTGAAGACATACAAAGCTCACAGCAGCACCTCAGTTTCACTACAAAATAAAAAACCTGGTATGGTTCAACATCCTTCGATTGAATAAGATCCTAAAGTTGAACAACTTTGCTTATTTGGACCGGGAAGAGACTGAGGTAACTTTGATATCAAAGCAGAATAGCAAGTTCACAAAATCAACTCAAAACTACCACCTAGGGTGGTGGCCCAGTAAAGCTTTTAGCATGCCATTTTTAGGACTCGGGTTCGAGTCCCGTCGCTTCCAGTCAAGCCCCATTATAGTGTGATGTGGCCGAATATGGCCTTCCACACTGTGGGGTGGTGGCCGTTGAGCCCGGGGTCTCCCCGACACTATGACGCGTAGCGGGCGAGGGTGTCCGCTGGTGCCCCGGTGGGCGGTCTCTCCTATGAGGAAGGTCTAATGGCAGGATGTAACCGGTACTGACCGGGGCCTGGACCGACGGGGTGTTGATGACACCACTGATGTCTTTTTTTTTGCGACAAAAAAAATCAACTCAAAACTGTCCTGCATTTTTCTTTTTTATCATAATCATTCCAAAGACTTATTGTGCATAAAGGGGCTTGCCTCACGAATACCAATTGTACCTCCATGAGTCAATAAGCTCTAGTCATGTCCTAGCATCACTATAGTATACAACTTTCCACCTAGCAATCATTCTTTAACCAACCATTGTCAATTTTCTCTGCCTGCTGCTCTCAAGACAACAACATTAAAGCCCACACAATGTTTGGTCTCGACACCTCAAATACAAGAAGGAGCCCAATGAAGCCCAAGTTGATGCAACAATTAGAGGTGGTGGTGCTGGAATGGCTTGTAGTCTTCAAAACCCAAACAGTAGTTGGGCTTTAGGCCTTTAATCGACAGACCAGCCCAATGACACCCAAACCGTCCTGTCTCTTCCCCTTTCGGTTTTCAATTTCAATTTCAATTTCAATTACCGCTTCTGCGAAATGTAAAAATCCTTTCTTTAGTTTTCTTTCTCTCTCTCTCTTTGCTTACTATTAACATACTCACTCCCCTTTTTTTCCCATTTCAAATTTTTAGGGCTTTTTTCTTCTTCGTTTCTACGATTTCCCCCATTTCTTCACGATCCGATTTCAATTTTAGGTTTTCCTTCCATTTCCTTAGACGAAGAGCGTAGAAGCACACCCCCCCTCAAATGTCTCTGTCCACGGTGTCCATCACCGCGAATCCCGCGGCGGCGACCCGCCGGAGACCCGTCGTCGCGGACAAGTCCAGGTCCTCCAACATCGACTTACTCACGCCGGAGCCGCCGCAGCAGAACGGTGGCGTGGCCGAGAATGACAGGGCCCTCGCCGGCGGGAGCAGAGATCTGAGCCACCACTCGATCCACGACAGAAGCGCGAGGGATCCCGTGACGGTGAAGAGGACGGGCGGCGCCGCGGCGAATTCGACTGTGTCGCCGCGGAGGGGGAAGAAGGGCGCCTCGAAGCAGGAGAAGCCGCGGTGGGCGACCGTGTTGAGTGTGTTCTTGAAGAATTTCGTGCTGCTGTTGGTGTTGATCGGGGTGGCCCAGGTGGTGAGGAAGTTGGTGGAGAAATCAGGGGAGGAGAGGAGTATTCGGGTGGGGCCTGGTTTTGACTTGTCGGAATTGGACGGGAAGTTTGCAGAGGTTGAGTCGCTCGTTAAGACAACTGCAAGTATGATGCAGTTGCAGGTGGAGGTGGTGGAGAGTAAGATTGAAAAAGAGGTTGGTGGCTTGAAGAGTGAAATGAAGAGGATCGAGGAGAAAGGTGAAGTCTTGGAGAGTGGGTTGATGCAATTGGCAGAGAACAGTGAAGGCCTGGAGAGGGATGTGAAGGAATTGAGTTCTGGGAATTTGGTCTCGAAGCAGGAACTGGAGAGGTTATATGAGGATTTGAAGAATGGAAAGTGGAATGTGGGTGGAAGTGATGTGTCTCTGGATGAGATTAGGGCCTACGCGAGAGGTGTGGTTGAGAGGGAGATTGCTAAGCATGCAGCAGATGGGCTGGGGATGGTGGATTATGCCCTGGCCTCCGCTGGTGCCATGGTGGTTAAGCACTCAGAGACTTACCTTGCCAGTGGGAAGAGGGCTAACTGGTTTTCAAAGAGTAATATAGGAGGGGTTCATCACAATGCGAATAAGATGCTGACTCCGAGTTTTGGGGAGCCAGGGCAGTGCTTTCCTTTGAAAGGGAGTGCTGGTTTTGTGGAAATTAGGCTGCGGGTGGCCATTATCCCTGAGGCTATTACTCTGGAACATGTTGCTAAGGTAATAATGTCTTCATTTTTGTGTTGCTTGCTATGTATTGGTTAAGATTATTTCATCTTGCCTGTAGAGAACTTGATGAACTAGATCCATTAAGTTAAGACATGTAGTTTTAATATTTGGGTGATTGCTGGATGCTAGATGAATCATAGGTGCAAGTGAGTGCTCTGTCATACTTGGTCACATATTTGGATTTGCCAGGATTTGATATAAGAAATGTGATGAGCCTTTTCTTTCAGATAGTCAATGTTGCTTGGTAGTAGGTCATTCTCGTTTCTCTAACATGAGTGTATATCAGTCTGTTATTCTCTCTATCAGTTGGGTGTATAGCTGGGAGTAATATTATGTGCCATGTCTTCCTGCTTTTACTTGAAAAATAATGCACTGACCCGTTACTAAGGATTACATCACCATTCATGTCTGTTATTCTTCCTTGGTTGCATACATCTTAGACTCTGCCGATCTGTATGCTAATACTTTCCTTTGTTCTTCTGCCTGGACCAGAGTGTTGCTTATGACAGGTCAAGTGCTCCCAAGGATTGTCGGGTCTCTGGATGGCTACAAGGTGAAGATACGGAGTTAGGTGTTGATGCTGCAAAGAGGTTCCTCTTAACGGAATTTACTTATGACCTTGAGAAGACCAATGCTCAGACCTACTATGTAGTGGACTCACCAGCATCTGGCCTTATTGACACGGTTAGGCTCGACTTCACTTCCAACCACGGAAGCCCTAGTCATACTTGCATATATCGCTTGAGGGTGCATGGCCGTGAACCTGACTCTGTTTCGGTGAAGGCGGTGAATGGTCATGAACCCAGCTCATTACCGGGCTCTATTTCAATGAAGGCACTTCAGCGGTGATACATCATATCTTTAGATGTAGTTGTGCTCTACTTGTAACTCTGATTTGTGATATTCTTTGTTTAGCCCTTAAACTCTTCTCAACTTTTTAGCTTCCGGCCTGGTAGATATAGAGATATCTGTGCTTTAGATTACCGCTTCCTCGTGTATTCTACTTCCCTTTAGCGTTGGTGCTTCTTCCCGAGATGATCCGTAGTGTGTGAGTAATTAGCTGGTCAAACTGGCCTGCTTACTGGTTTTGCCCCAAAGTAAACTAGAGCAATGAATGTGGATACTTTGTTGTGTCATGTAAATCCTATACCTTTGCGATGATGCTATTTTGCCTGTCTCCCAGTAGGGAACGAAAATTAGGATTAAGGAAAGGCACTAGCTACTATATTTTGTTTAGGGTAAGTTAAGCGTGAATTTTGATTTGATTAGGCTATTTATTCATTCATTATATCGTTGACCTCATTATAAGCGCATGACTTCAGGAAGTTATGCTCCAAGTAAAGAAAGTGGTATGGTTTTGGATATAAAGAAAAAATTCCGAGTTTTCTTGCGGGTTGCCCATGATACTTTACCAACACAATTCCTTTTAAGGGTTTGCGTTGTCCTATATTGGGAAGACATGGTTAAACATTGTTCTTGGTCATCAATGCTGTGATAACAGTTCTCCCCAACACTAAGCAAAATCCTTGGAAGCCCAAGCAGGTATGGGTTACAACTTACAAGTCTCTGTCTATGTTTCATTCGTTCAATAGGGTTAGGACTTGGGGGTGTCTTCGTGGTCATTTTTGAGGAAAACAATATACTCTTCTTTTTTGTCTTTGACAAAATATTGTAGTTTAACGCTCTAAACATTCCATGTTTTCGATGTCTTCTGGGAAGAGTAGAATGTTTTTGGAGGCACATTTTACAGTCTTTCATGAGGACATTGATGAAAACAAGGCCTTATGGGTAGCCTTTGATTTACACAAAATTCATTGAGAAGTGGAGGGCTGTTGCCCAGTTTTGAAGCTCAAAAATAGGAATTCCAAATATACTGTCTGTGGGGTTAGGGGCTCTCTTTGGCCATTTGCCCTTGTAAAGAGACCAGTCTCCCACTATTCTAGGGATCCTGTACTATACTGTTCTTGAATGCAAATGCAGGAATTTGGTGTTTGCTAGCTCTTTAATGAAAAACACAAAGCTAGATAATATTCTCAGAAACAAATAATAAATCCGCTGGGTCCAGGAGTCTCCTCAAATATGCTTTCTTGCTTATTAAATGCAAGAATCCGGATGTAGTATAATCGAGCATTCACTTATCAGCTCACTTGTTTAAGGCTCCCCCTACTAGCAGGATATGGGTTTGGATTTGACTAATAATTAGTATTCAAGTAGGGTTCTTGTTCTTGCTTGCTTTGATTTTGAACCAAAGTAGTAGGGTTCTTCTCTTCGATTTCACAAAGATATGATGCTGCTTTTCATTAGAACATTGACCAATCATGACTGAGAAAGTTTTTCCTCTGTACAACTACAATGAGATGTTTCTCTTTAAATACCTCGAATTATTTGCACGTTTTAGCCACTGCACTAATGGATTCCCACGACTGGAAGTGTCTCTCACATTTATTGATCCTTCACCTTGGCCTTTCTCATCAATAATTGTCGTCATGGAAGACTTAATTAATCGATTGATTCCTTACCATCATTTTTTGATCATTTGCAAGTCCATACTCTCCACAAAATGGTTGCTTTTTTGGGGTTACCATACACTTTATGTCTGGCATTTTTCGTACACAAGGGGGATAATCAAATTTTGAACTGAAAAAAGGGAGTGTAAAGAACAGCTTCACATGGACCTACTAGCCTTCATGCATTACTAGTAGTAACACATTAAAAACCACAATTGAACAGCCAAAGCATGCCCCATTGAACCCAAAACACAAAAGCTATGGTCCCAATCAAACCCAGGTCGAAAGTGAAGGGAAAATCTATGCTTGTTGACTAGTAAGATAGCAGATGACCAACGCCAAGAAACCATAACCCTTTTCTTGACAATAACTTTCCAATGCCATATCTATTGACTTATGATTTTCCCTGCAGGCCACACACACGTGGGGGTCCACTTCCCCATTTATCCTTGTTATTACCAATCTTTAATTTATTTTTTTTCCATGCCAACAATTGTACAGTGAATGTGGCATTTCAAAACTAGTGGAACCCAGATGAGAAAACAATGAAGTACTCTTTTGTTTTTCCATTTCCAATCAAAGAAAACAAACAAGAAACAAACACAACTAACCCTTTCACGGTTTCCCCTATGTACTCCATATAGTAGAGGTGTTGAAACGACATTTAAGATTCGATTCCCACTTTTGACTGTTTCTTTTTTTTTTGGCGTTTCATTTTCTCAAGAAAACTGAAAAAAGAAACAAAAACCAAGGCCAACAAACAACACATATTTCATTTCTTCTTGCACGTAGATCAATGATCATATACACAAAAAAAGTTACCTTTTTTGATAACTCCAATAATAATATCAGGTGTTGGTGTACAGAGGATTTTCTCTTTTTTGGCTTATCAGATTGAACAGAATTCTCAGTTCTAGAACAGAATATTCAGGTTCTTTCTTTATTTTTTTTTTCTCTTGCATTTTCTTTTCTTGACTCAATTTTCTATGCCTTTCATTGCATATCTGATACATTTTGCTTTGAGAAGTTGACTTTCTCGAGAAAGCCCCACTTGGGTTGGGCCAGCTTCTTATTTATGCCTCTGATGCTGCTCTCTGCATTTTCATCAATTTGATCTTGTGATCTTCCTTTTCCTCCTGGTGGTTTGATGCATGTAAGATTAACAGATTAAAAATATGGAATGACATGCTTTTTTTGGTTACCCTTTTCCACTTGTAAGATTTTCCACTGGCATTGTTTGATGTCTAATGCCTGTGTGTCTTGCCAATTCAGATGGGAGAAAGTTTCTTTGACACCTTTTTTTCTAAACTGGGCCACTTTTTTCTTGCCTGTCTCATTGATATTCATCATTTATGTCCACTTATGGGATGCTAATAAATTGTTGGTCTTGTTGCTTCTTTCTTCCCTATAGTGTCTGGGATTTCTAGGTGCCTAGCTCTCATTGAATTGGTCCTCGACTAGTGAAGGTTTATGATTTCGATCCCTTGATGAAAAGAGTGCAGTTTCAGATATGACTCAGAAGAATCAAGACCAGAAAAAGAACGTATGTTTATCTTTTCATATGTTGTTCCCTTTATTAGCTGGCTCTCCATTTTGTTTTTTACTTGAGGAATCTCTTTCCATATGTTTATGAAGTCTCTCATCCAAGAGCTGAGTGCAAAAGTGCTTTTTAGAACTGTAGATTTTCTATTTTCTGGCGAATGGCTAAATTTTGTTCGTTGCTTTATTCTAATAAATCAGAATACATCTTTATGCCTATTTTGCTTCTTTTCTGTTTCAGTCTTTTATTCGAAAACTTTTCTCACTGAAGGAACGAAATGCGAAGAAAGTGGTGAAAGGGTCATTTGATTCTTCTGGTAAGTGGCAGAATCATTGTTTAAGCAAATCACGTAGCATCATTTTTGTCCATTTCTTGTGGGGAGGTGGAGATATGGTTTTCATTGAGAAGGAATATCCATGAGGATATAAGTCATCTTTGTTTCAAGGATAACATTCCACAAGGATACCATTCAATCTCGTTTTTTCAGCAAAACTAATATGTTTCTGCTTTCTTTTAACATTTGATGGAACTTTCGGTCTTTGGTGCTCTTGTAAGTCAAATGCCAGCCTAAAATCTACAAATAAAGGATTGGATAGAATTGGCTGGGGAAAACTAATGAAGGATGGTGGGGGATTGAAGGAAGAGCATATTGCAATTTGCTCAGGAGTCGAGAATATATTCATGTTTTTAACTTTTATCCAATGCAAGAATAGCATATCTTCTCTATCTCTCTCCCTGTGGCCCAGTATGCATCACATTTCATATCTTCTTCACTGTTACCTTTCTTAATAAGTGGTAGTCGTTATCCGGCCAAAAATAGTGTTAGACTTTCGTTAGAAGTACATGATCTCTCCCAACTACCACCAGTCAACTTCAAAGCAAGTCCTCTTTTTTACTTTTCCCTCGTGCATTAACTGCCTTGATGCCCTCAATTTTACAGCACATCTCTTTTTCAATGGTTATATTAAGATTTTCTCTCCATATTTGCAGAGCTGCACTCTGATTCAAGCATCCAGTGCCTCTTTTCAAACCGCTCAAGCACCCTGATGCCTAGTCATCAAACTCAGCCATTCAGGTAAGCAAGATTACTTTTTCTTCTTCTAGTTGTCCTAAGTTCTTCTTTCTCAAGCCAATTATATTAAAGCTTTTCCAGAACATTTGACCACTGGTGATTTCCTAAATGATATATCCTTCTACAGAGTTTTTGTTGCTACATGGAATGTAGGAGGCAAATCACCTAAGTCTAACCTCAATCTTGATGACTTCCTTCAAGTCCACAATCAATCAGATATATATATCTTGGGGTATTTATTTCTAACTCATACAGATTTAGCATATTTTTTGTGTATTATAGTATTTATTTTTCTTTTCCAAATCATTAGCTTTCAGGAAATTGTTCCATTAAATGCTGGAAACGTGCTTGTGGTAGAAGATAATGAGCCTGCTGCCAAATGGCTTGCTCTGATCAACCAATCCCTTAACAGATCACATAGTTCATCTGTTAGAGGATCAAAATCCCCACTTTTCACCTCACTTCCCTTCCAAAAGTCTTCTCTTAAAAAGGCTTGTAAGAATTTCAGGACTGAAAGTGGAAGGAGGCTCAAGACTTGCAATTGCTCTCCTGTGTTGGAAAGGAAATACAGCAATGATTGCTGTCTTTGGTCACCGCCAGCAAACTTAACTCAAGATGGGTTTTCCTCAGAAGAGGATGATGATGGACTTAGCAACTGCATAGGCTCAGAAATCTCTGCTCCTGCGCAGACAAAGTATAGTCTTATAACAGGCAAACAAATGGTTGGAATTTTCGTCACAGTTTGGGTGAGGAAAGAGCTTGTCCAGCATGTTAGCCATCTGAGAATCTCTTATGTTGGTCGTGGGATTTTGGGTTGCCTTGGAAACAAGGTAGTGTGCCTTTCTTTTTGTGTGTGTATGCATGTGGGACAAGGCATTTCAAGAAATACTGTTTTTGCATGCTGAGTAAATTGATTCTGTGGTTGCAGGGGTGTATTTCTGTCAGTATGTCTTTGCATCAGACAAGCTTCTGCTTTGTGTGCAGTCACCTGGCATCAGGAGAGAAAGAAGGAGATGAGCTAAGGAGAAATTTGGATGTCATTGAAATACTTAAAAACACACAATTTCCTCGCATTTGCAGATCCCCACATGGTCGGATACCTGAGAAAATTACAGAACATGAGTAAGCACTTCTCATTTATGATATTTCTCATAATTCTGCTGGATATGCGTGGAAATTGATCTGATCACTTGTTGAAAAATTGTCTCAGCCGGGTCATATGGTTTGGGGACTTGAATTACCGAATAGCTTTGAGCTACTCTGACACCAGAAGGCTTTTGGAGCAGAATAACTGGGATGCACTTTTTGACAAAGATCAGGTAGCTCCTTTTACCTTCAACCATTAGAACTACCCAGTAGTTTTGCTTGCAAAGAATATGTGACATATTCTAGTTTTTACATCACATAGCATATGGATATCTTCTCCTTTCCTCCCTTTTCAATTGAAAAACCATTGACAAGGAATTATCATACCAGAAAGGAAAAAAAGGAAGAAGAGTGATGCAGTTTTATGTGTTGTATACTTTATGAAGGTCAAGCACTCCTAGAAATTTGATTTCCTCTGGTTGTCCTATATAGTTTAAAGCTTCAATGATTCAAATTATCGGCAGTTTGAATTTTTGCTGCATTCTAAAATAGAAGTCGTTGCATGTTTGACAGCTAAAAATTGAAAGGGAAGCAGGGCGAGTTTTCAGTGGATGGAAAGAGGGGAAGATCTACTTTGCACCTACGTATAAGTACTCCTACAATTCAGACATTTATGCTGGAGAGAGCAGGGAGACAAAAAACAAAAGAAGAACTCCAGCTTGGTACACAAAGAAATAAAAAACTGTGCTTATGCATTGCTTAAATCAAACATTCTCAAGTAAATTGACTAGTTAAAAATTTCAGGTGCGATAGAATACTTTGGCATGGAGGTGGGATACAACAACTTTCTTATGTACGTCTAGAGTCCAGGTTTTCTGACCACCGGCCTGTGTGTGCAACATTTTTGGTGGATGTTGATGTTGTTGAGAGCGGACCAAAGAAGGGATCCTCAGGCTTTAACATGAAAGTTGCAAGTGAAGAGCACTTACTTCTAACAAGGAAATAATATCTTCAAGACTCTGATGATCATCTTGGTGCATAAAAAGGTGAGTTCTGCAATATAAATTGATGACTCTTTGACTTTAGATTGTTTAGGAAATGTCCTTTAGACAATGTTACAACTCTGTCTCTGTACGAAACTTCTCCATAATCCTATTGATACCCCCAATGATGGCTAGTCTTTAAGATGCAATATAGGAAGTGGCTTTTCTTTATAATAATGCTCAATCCTTTAGACTGATGTCTGATTTTGCTTTCTTGTTTGACAGGTTCTAATAAACTGACATAGATGGTACGATATAGAAGAGAACTAATTTTCGCATTGGAACCAGTAATAGGATGGAAGAAAGTTATTCTTATGGAATTAATGTTTTAGGCTTGGAACTGTACAGATGCAATTGGTTTGGTAAGGTGTGAGAAGCTTTTCCTTGTTTTAGGATATATTTTTTGCAAGAAACAGTTGTGCTAGTGCACAAGCACCCAGATTTTTACGCAATCAATGTTTCACCAGTAAACAGATTGTATAAACTCCTCAGAAATGAAAATTTTGTTAAAGCTTGTTGGACAGTAAAGCTATCTACTTTGTTTTATTGAACTTCTCTGAAGCTGGTGGGAGGCTGATTATCCTACATCTTGGTTAAGCAGGCATAAAATGAACTATCTACTGTAATTTATGCATATTAGATGAACTTTCTACATATTGATCTATGCACAGCCCTACCTCGGTACCTGTCTGTCCTGTAAATTTTGGTGTTCAATTTGGACCAGTTCAACCTGATCCTCAAGGCATTTGTATTTCCTTGCGCGTTTGGCTTTCATGTGCAAAAGATAACATCAAGAAAGCACTAGTAGCTGAAATGAAGCTAAAATTTGAAAGTAATATATTTTTTTTCATATTTTTCAGCCTCTGATGCTGCTGTACAGTGTACACAGAAGACTACCAAGCTCCAGACTATTCTAAAATATACCACTGAGATTCAAACCGAGTTTTGTTGTTTTGCAAAATATCAGCATTGATGTTCTGCTCCTGCAGATTTATTTATGAGGATAACTACGTCAGTCTTCAATCTTACCCTGTTGTTTGATTGTAGTAAAATCGCCAAAATAGCAGAATCCCAAGTTTGCCAACCAATCATCATATTAAAATCACGTGCCTGCTCACATGACTGATAAACTATACTGTTAAGGTTTACTAATCGAATCTTGGTGGTTAACTTTGGAACTTGGAAACTGAATAGTCAAAGATTGATCACATGAGAGATACAAGCCAAATTTGAACACCAAGTAGAAGAAGTCAGTTTTCTCAGATATTAATATAATCTGCGTGCATAAAACACTTGATTTGAGATAATCTCTGTCCGTCTCGCACACTGCATTATATAAGCCCTTATGAATGGTCTTAACCAGCACACAAGTCTCATTAGCAAGAAATATTCAATATCAGCAAAACAATGTATCACATGATCTGCTTCAAAAGAATGGCTACTGTCATTCTTGTTATTGCACTAATGCTGTTTTCAGCTGGGTTTAATTCAGCCCATGCAAGAATCCTATTAGCTCCTTCTTCTGCTTCAACCATGCCACAAACCTCTAAAGTCCCACTACATCCACAGTCACACAAGAACCTGCCAAACACAGAGGAAACTGTGGCTGCTAGCCTTAGAAGAATACCTCCCAGCAGGGCTAATCCTACACAGAACAAGTAATCTTTAACAGTCTAGCTGTCTCTGGCTGCTGCTCTAGTGCATGCATGTTTACTTGCTGTCATGCCTTGAAATTCATCTGTGCTGTTTCTGTGCCTCAGGTCTAAGCCTCGCTTTATGGGATGAAGATGAAAAAGATCAGCAGAGCTTAAGAGTTTACAAACACAGTTCACCAACGAGAGCAGTTTCTAGATCATATTTTTTGCATTCTTTTTGTGTTACCTTTAGTTCCAATTTTGTTTTCTTTCCTATGTAGCTTTCTCTAAAGAGTAGTAGACTATAGATTTAGGTGGGTACCAACTTTTCTTCTTCTTGAATCATCGGGAGGGGGGTAGAGTGCCTTGATGTGTCTTCTATAAATCGTGTAACCTGTGATGACACTTGCAGTTCTTACATTAAATCAGTAGATGATGTAGACAGAATTCATTCGATAAGGACCATTTTTTTTGTCCCCCTAATTTTTAATGAAGATAATAAGCATTTGCTTTACATAGATGCATAATGCATTCTCTTCACCTACTGGGATCTTTTTATTTTTAGGGGCAAACTATGAAATAATTATGGGGGGAAGTAGTACTTTGAGATACGGGTGACGTCATAGGGTATCATCCAGTCTACCAACTACCATTTCTCTTTTGTATTTGTTTTCTCATATTTCTTGGGCTAACTAGGTTTAATGTGATGTCTTGTGGTCTAAACTAATGTGAAGGAATATAGACAAAGTCCAAATTAATCTAAATTAATAGATAACGGGAATCATAAAGATTATAATCTCTTTTTGCTGATGTGCTCGAATTTTATCTCGATTTTTCTTAAGTTAAAATAATCCCTCACAACCAACGAGTTATAGCCAAGGTTTTGAAAACCGGACCGGGCAGCGAACCGGCGAATGTAGTCGATCAATAAAACCGGGTTCAACCGGAGTTCAACCGTTTTCCTATTTTTACATTTAAAGGCTGAAAAATAACATAAAAATAACAACCTTCTTAAAAAAAATAAATTGATCCAATCGGCTGCCAACCGGAATAACCGGGCAAAAACCTTAAAAAACCGGCTGGTTGCCCAAAAAACCTTAAAAACCGGCCGGTTCAAAGCGGTTATATAACCAAGGGGTTTTTTCCAGTAAATCAGACCGGGGCTTTGCTAAAAAGACGGTTGAACCCGGTTAACCGGTCTAACCGGTCTGGTTTTGATAACCTTGGTTATAGCTCAAGTGGTATTGTGGTTGTATACAAGACTAAAAATCCCATATCTAAGTCTCGACTCCCCTTGTAATCCAAAACAAATAAAGAAATAATCCCTCCAAATAGGTTGATCTAACTCCACGGGCACCGCACCAATAACCATTTTTCTTCGTTCTCAAAAAAAAAAAAAATTCTTTCAACAAGAAGACTACCAACTTTTAATCAAAAAAAAAAAAAAAGACTACCAATTATTATTACATCCGTGGATTTAGCATCAGGGTCTCATGTTTGGGTCATGACAATATAACACAACAAAGCTTACGAAGCCCAATAACAGCCCAATTCAGACTATTTTACGTGCAACCCAATAACTCAACCCACTGGACTCCTAGATGGGCCAGTTCTTTGAGAAGAGTCCAAATGATAAAGCCACGTGTCTCCACACCAATAAAAAAAGCAACATGCGCGGGTCTTTCGCTCCCTCACACAAACTAGCACGTGGCACTCAAATTCAATCATGCAATGAAAAAACTATGCTTGATTAAGACAACAAATGGGGGGAGTAGACTAGAACTGGCAGTTGTCGTGTCGGGTTCGTGTCGGGTTGAACAGGTAATCGGATTCCAAATCTTCAACCCGATCCGACCTATTTAAAAATCGTGTCGTGTCGTGTTCAACCCGTTTATTATCGTGTCGGGTTCGGGTTGACCCGCGGGTTACCTATTAAGTCTAACAAGCCTAAAAATTAGTTTGAAATTTTTTTATTTTACGTATTTTTTAAGCAAATAGGTATATAATTAGATTTTTTCATATATTAAATAAAATTATAAATTATAGAATCATAATATAATAATATTTTAAAGTATTTATAGAAATATTTTTGGATAATTTTAGTAACTTTAGCCTTAAACATTGAATAAGTCTTATATTAAATCAGTAAAATATCTATACCCTAAATATAATCGGGTCATAAACAGGTACCTATCGGGTTGGCAGGTCAACCCGCGACCTGACCTGCTAATTTTCGTGTCGTGTCGGGTCGACCCATTTAACTAAACGGGTTGAAAATCTCTGACCTATACCTGCTAATTTCGTGTCGGGTTCGTGTCGAGTTGTCGTGTCACTACCCGTTTTGCCAGGTCTAGAGTAGACGACTAGTAAGAGAGACAAAACTCCCAAACTTGGGTCATCATCATCATCAAGTTATCATCTATCAGTTGAGTGAACCTCTTAATGATACATATGTATGTATGACTAGAGAGACAGACAAACATGTTGCAACCTTGTTGTATTCACAACAAAGCTTTCTCTTCATGACTTTCAAACCTTAATATCAAGTTAACTAACTTTATAAACAAGATATAAAATGCATATACGCAAGGTGGAGAATTAGACCAACATATGAAAATCACTGTTATAATGACAATTATCGTCTCCTAAAGATGGCTGTGATCGATGATGGCTATTCAAAGGTCAAAAGAATGGTACTTGCAAGTTTGCATGTGCAACTTTGCAAGAACCCCAAGAGAGGGCCATTGATATTGGGGCTCGAGGCTCACCCAATTTTGCAGGGATCGACATTACTTTGCCAAATCATCATAATTTTTTTCTGAAACTTTACGTTCTGTGTGGACCTAGAAATTTCCTTGCATGTTCATGTTGATATGTATAGCCCGCATGAATCGGTTTGCTACACAAAACCCATATATAGAAGTGCACGTTACTACTAAACAAATCATCAAATGGCTAATAATAATGCAGTTTTATTGCTCGAGTATTATTCATTTATCATTGGTGTTCGTCATTTAATTCATCATATATATCAAGTGCTTGAAATATGATTGGGGGCTTCTATTTGAGTGAGTCCCTATATTTCCATCTCTAGTTTAGTTTCAACCGACCCTTTTAGTGTGATAAGAAAAATTAAAACTATTAAAGTAGTAGCAGAATTTGTAGAGATTGATTTGGACAGTAACGTTAAGAGCATAGAAGTGAACAAAAGCGCTCTTTGACTTTGTTTTGGGGCTGCAAATTAAGTGTGCTTTAATTGACTTTCACCACAGGAGGAACAAGCCCATCCTTTAATAATCAAATGAGAGTGTTAATGAAGCCTAGAGATCTGACCCAACAAAGACGCTTTAGTCTAAATTGGGCTCCCTCGTCCAGGCTGCACGTTGACTTTGACTCCACCTTNTGCCTCCCAGCAGGGGTAATCCTACACAGAACAAGTAATCTTTAACAGTCTAGCTGTCTCTGCCTGCTGCTGCAGTGCATGCATGTTTACTTGCTGTCATGCCTTGAAATTCATCTGTGCTGTTTCTGTGCCTCAGATCTAAGCCTCGTTTTATGGGATGAAGATGCAAAAGATCAGCAAAGCTTAGAGTTTACAAACAAGCACAGTTCACCAACAAGAGCAGTTTCTAGATCATATTTTTGCATTCTTTTTGTGTTAGCTTTGGCCCCGATTTTGTTTTCTTTCCTATGTAGCCTTCTCTAATAAAGAGTAGTAAGTAGACTACAGAGTTAGCTGGGTACCTACTTTTTTTCTTTTTCTTGAATCTTGGGGAGGGATAGAGTTGCTTGATGTGTCTTCTATAAGTTATGTAAATTGTAATGACAACATTTGCAGTTCTTACATTAAATCAGTAGATGATGTAGACAGGATTCATTAATTTGATGAGAACCTTTAGCATTTGCTTTACAGTTATGCATCCTCTTCACCTACTGGGACTTCTTTTTATATTTAGGGGCAAACTACGAAATAAATATGGGAACAAGTGGATTTTTGGTCCCTGTACTCTCCTCGATTTTGAAATGTCAGTCCTGTATCGATTTTTATGGATTTTGGTCCTCGTACTACCCAAAAAATATGGTTTTTGGTCCTTCTGGCCACCGGACGACCATCGACGACATGTGTCACCAAATTATTCGGCCACATCATCATGTGGGACCCACAGACTTGGGTCGGCCTTAGCTTCACCCGAATCAGCTAGGAAGATGACCCGGGTCAGTGGGTCCTACATGATGATGTGGCCGAATAATTTGGTGACACGTGTCACCGACGGCCGTCCGGTGGCCGGAAGTACCAAAACCCATATTTTTAGGGTAGTACGAGGACCAAAATCCATAAAAAATCGATACAGGACTGACATTTCAAAATCGAGGGGAGTACAGGGATCAAAAATCCACTTGTCCCAATAATTATGGCTGAAAAAAAAATAGTACTTTGAGATACGGTTGACGTCATAGTGTCATCCGGTCTACCAACTACCATTTCTCTCTTTGTCTTTGTTTTGGGTTTTTGGGTTTCCTAGTACTTGATCTTTAACGTTTTGGCCAATTTGGGTCCCTGACTTTCTGTTTGGCCGGCCATGTACCCCGAATTTCAATAGGCAGGCCAATCGTAATTCCTCGGTCAAGTACCTGCTGACGTGGCGGGCTGCCCGAATTTGAGGTTTGGGAGGTGTTTCGAAACGACGTCGTTTTACGCCAAAGCAACGTCGTTTTGGAAGGTTGGGTCGACACGTCAAATCCACGTGTCTTTGTGGGCTCTGCGTGCTACATTTCTAGGTTCTTTACCCAACCGACCAAAGAACTCGCTAAAAAATCGATCCGCAACCGGTTTAAATTTTTAGAAATATATACAATTTAATAATGATGATGATGATAATAATAATAAATAATAATAATAATAATAATATAATAATAATAATAATGATGAAGATTAAATACATAGAGGGTATACTGGTACAAACATACTCGTATACACAAAAGAAAAAGAAAACCAAATCACCCCAAAATACCATACTCGTATGCCCCAAAAAGGAAAAGGAAAAAGAAAACCAAATCACCCAAAACGTCATCGTTCTCTTCTTCTTCTCCTTCTCCTTCTCCTTCCTTTCCTTCTCCACCATGACCAAGCACCACCACCCAAGAGAGCGGCTCAGCCACCAATACCCTTGCATCTCCTCCATCTCGTGCTCCTCTTCCATGTCGATTGCTTCTTCATCTCCATGCCGCGATGCCGACCGTGACAAGACCCGAGATCGACAACACCGAGGGAGCCGCCACAGTCCACTACTCACCTCCCCATCGACCACAACAGCTGCCGCCCACCTCGCCACCGCCAGCCGAGAATCGTGCAGCTACATACGCCGTCCACCGAGCTCAAATGATCAATATCCACAACAACCATAATCAACCCCTTCACCACCTAATTCCTCCAGCCCTGCAGTAAAAAAAAATTGCAAGCACTCTCGTCTAAGAAGCAGCCAAGAACGAGAGAGAGATGGGTTTTAATTAATTTAAAAAGATGGCTATGGTGGTGTGAGTGTGAGGGAGTTTGATGGTTCTTGTGTTGTGGTGGTGGTGGTGGTGGTGTTGATGGGAGTCTGGTTTGGTCGAAAGGAGATGAGATGGGTTTTAATTATTTAAAATCACGCAAAAATTGGTTTGTTTTTCTCAATTTCAATACGGGTTGGGTTGGGTCGGGTTTATGATTTACTATTGGGTTTTTGAAACATTTGGACCAAAAATTTGGGAAGCTAACACGTGGATCTGATGTGTCATTTCAAAATCCAAAAACGACATTGTTTTAGCATGAGACGACTTCGTTTTGGAATACCATCCAAACCTCAAATCTGGGCAGTCCGCCACGTCAGCAGGTACCTGACCGAGGGATCACGATTGG
>JAKUCV010004509.1:0-13845 GCA_028386065.3 Turnera subulata
TTACACCTTCGACTCGGAGATCAGACGCAGTCACTTCAGCAGGTAGTTGTGCATTATCTCTTGGTGGGATCCATAGGGCCATATGCATGATATTTTCTATCTTGAGTATTATTATTATTTTCATCTTCCGCTGTATGCGTAATGACTCGAGATGTCATAGATATTTTATCTTATATCGGCAGTTGGCCGGAAATGATTTGTGATACTATGTCGGCGTGATGCCGTGATGGCTTATTATTTGTTAAGCCGGTTGATCTCGTTTATTTTTATGACATCTCGTTGTTAATACATTTTCATGGAAAATGTTTGTATGTCGAAGCATCGGTTTTTGGTACCCCGGGTTTCAAGAGTACTTTGGCAACTCTTTTTCATTAAATTACATTATTTTTATTTAATTGGGGTGCGGGCTCCCACAACCACCATCGAATGCATACACCATCAATGGTCATCCGGGCCCCAACTACAATTGCTCCCTTAATGGTATTAAAAAAATAATAATTACAGTCAATTTATGCTAGCTAGGATAATATAACAAACAAAATGGCGTTAATCTCCTCCAGTTAACCATTCCTAATACAATTGAATAGTATATCGATTCATCCTACTAAGTCAGCTGCCAATATAAATAAATCATGTTAGTTCTTCTCCTCCAATAATTAACTCACTAATATTGATGCATCAGATCGACGTGGTCCCTGGGAAGACCTATTTGTTAAGGCTAATAAACGCAGCCTTAAACATGGAGGTCTTCTTTGGCATTGCTGAGCACAAGCTAGCCATCGTTGAAGCTGATGCTGAGTACACCAAACCATTGACCACTGACCGTGTGATGCTCGGCCCGGCCAGACCATGAACGTCCTCGTCACCGCCGATCAACGCATCGGAAAATATTCCATGGCGGTGGGGCCTTACATGTCAGCTCGTAATGTTGCATTCCAGAACATAAATTTGGAAAGTTTTTGTTCAAGTCCTGACAAGCATATATACAGCGTGATTTTGAAGTAGCTAGCACGCAACATCATCCAGTACGTAGGACATAATTATATAATAACAAATTTGGTGGTACCAATTTAATTTCCAACACACGTATTCCCTTCTTATTATGAAAATTTAGCAGACATTTTTCACAAACGCCCATCTTTTTTTCTTATGGTACTATTTTTTTTCAGTGATAGAGTGAGCACGCTTCGTTTTTAAAAAAGTTCATATTTCCAGCATCCAATTCACTGAATATATGATGAACATGGTAATTGGGCTTTATTAAAGCCGCTTTGTTTGATTTGAAGGATTATAATTTCTAATTGAACAGCATCTAGAAAATAGGTAAATAATAAGGGTTGCAAACCATTTCTCCACAGCCTATACAGATGTAGAAGAAAAAAATAAAATGGGATTGGCACTTGGGAGGCATAATTAATGAGCAAATAACGGAAAGGATAGGGGATGGGGGATGGCGTCCTATCCGACTTGCTCCAGCTGGGCCTCCTCTCTCTCATCTGTTTTTTGCGGATGATTTACTACTATTTGGAGAGGCCTCCACGGGTCAGGCTTTGTGCATTATGGAATGTTTGGATCGTTTTTGTGCTGCATCCGGACAAAGGGTGAGTAAAGCAAAGTCTAAGTTATTTTTCTCTTCTAATGTTGATGAGGACCTGGTTGCGCAAATAGGGGATATCTACGATATTCCCGTTACCGATAATTTGGGAAAATACTTAGGTGTACCTTTGCTTCATGATCGGGTTTCTCGACTGACTTATGAGGAAGTTCTGACGAAGGTGAAGAATCGCTTGAGTGGATGGAAGGCTAGGTCCCTATCTATGACGGGCCGACTTACTTTGGTTCAATCTGTTTTGTCAGCTCTACCGGTGTTTACTATGCAGACTGCACGTCTTCCTAAGAGTATATGTTTGGAGTTGGATGCGAAGTGCAGGCAGTTTCTTTGGGGTGATTCCAGGGAACAAAGGAAGATGCATTTGGTGTCGTGGGATAGAGTGCAACAACCGAAGGATGTGGGAGGCCTGAATATTCGGCCTGTGAGCACAATGAATAACTGCTTCATGATGAAATTAGGGTGGGGCATTCTTACCCAACCTCATGCACTCTGGGTGCGGGTCCTATGTTCGAAATATGGGGTCCAGAATCACCCTGTTCCTTCAGTTACTTCTAAGCGAGGTTGTTCTTCGCTGTGGAGAGGTATTAGTGAGCAGTGGACATCAGTGCTTTCGGGGTTGAGCTGGACAGTAGGGAATGGGCGCTCAGTGAGATTTTGGATTGATAATTGGCTACCGGATATAGGGGTACTCTCGTCTCTGACGACTGCACCTATTCCGGACAATTTGATAAATGGTGCTGTTGCTGATTTTGTTAGCTCTCAAGGACAGTGGAGATGGGAGTTGATTAGCCCTTTTCTCTCAGCAGCTATATGCCTGAAGATTGCGGAGGTGGCGTGTCCAGGTTCGGAGGAGGAGGACTCGGCCTCTTGGTTGGGAGAGGCAAGTGGTGCTTTCTCGATTGCTTCTGCCTACCGGATGTTGTGTGCTGAGGACTGGGACCCGGTGGATTCTCTCTGGCGTAGAGTGTGGAGTTTGAGAGCTCCCCAACGAGTAAGGGTGTTTTTGTGGATGGTGATGCATGAGAAGTTGCTGACTAATGTGGAGAGGGTTCGGCGTCACCTTGCTGGTTCCTCTTTGTGCCCTCGCTGTTAACATGCTCCTGAGACACTTATACATGTCCTACGTGATTGTCCGGTAATCCAGAATCTTTGGACTCGGCTGTTGCCACCTCATTGTTGGGGGTTATTTTTTAGGTTGAACTTTCGAGATTGGTGTGCTACCAACCTAAGTCGGCGCTTCAGGGGTTTGCCGCATAGTGCGAGTTGGGATGTAGTTTATGGTGTTGCTCTTCACTGTATTTGGCTGGATAGGAATGCAGTGGTTTTTGATGGGATCCACTCATCTTCCGTGGGTCTTTTGTCCAAAATTCAGGCTCGGATTTTGGATTTGCAAGTGGCTGAACTAGCCTTTGATGGCCGGGGTGCTTTTCAAGGCCATCGGAGTTTAATGCAGGTGTGCTGGAAGTCGCCGGCGCCTGGTGTGCTGAAGATAAATACTGATGGTGCGGTTCTTCCGCTTGGGCAAGCTTCTGCAGGAGGTTTGGTGCGTGATGATGTGGGGCGCTGGTTGGTGGGCTTCGCCTATCGTCTTGCCCCATGCTCTGCTGCGTGGGCAGGTTTGACGGTCGCATGGCAGTATGGTGCTCGAAGGGTGGAACTGGAGATTGACTCTCTGGCTTTGGTTCAGTTGTTGCGTGATGGAATTCCGGTTGCTGGTCTGGCAGGCCCGTTGCTCGATCGAACTATGGCTTTGCTGCGGTCCAACTGGTTTGTTACGGTGCAGTTTGTGTTGAGGGAAGCTAACCAAGCTGCGGATGCGCTGGCGCATTTGGCCTTATCTTTTCCGTTTGGGTTGCATGTTATTAGCACTCCTCCAGATTCTATTTTGCCTTTTCTATCCTATGATGTAGCAGGGGTTTCTACTCCTGGACTTGCAACTTTTCGTTAACTAATTAAATCAGGGCTGTAGCCCTCCGTTTTTACCCAAAAAAAAAAAATGAGCAAATAACTAATTCACTTTATGATCAATTAGGGGATCACAATTACTACAAAACATGACTAGGGGAATGCAGGTTATAACAAACAGGTAACATAGATTCGGGCATGGTAAGTTTTTGCTTAATTTAGTGCAGCCAAGGACAGTATCTCTGTGGTTAATCGAAGGCGTGCACCAACCAGGTTTATGATTGATGAAAAGAAATGTCTTCAAAAAGACCAACCAGAAAACCCAACGTTTACCCTTTTTGCCGTTGTTTGAGTGCTAGCCAATAGCTAGGATTCTTTTGTGAACTGATAGCTAGGATTCGTGTGCATCCATATATGATTATCTTAGGCTAATTTATCTTGCCTTTTGACGACTTTATTTGACGTTTCATTTCTCTCTCGAGTTGGAGTACTATGCAGAGATGCAATGGCACAAGTGCGATCATGTATACCCATCAGAAACTTCTATTCAATCCCTTTTCTGTCGCTCTTATTAAATTGTTTTACATGTGAGATAGGAGACAATTACTAGATGACGATAATAACTGGGAAAAGGTACAAAGTGTTTGGTTAGAAAACAGAAAAAAGAAGTTCCATATTTCGATTAGCAATAGTATCTAGCTAGCCGGTGCAATATTTATAATTAAAATCTTACCCTGAAAAATATTAGTCTAATTCCAAAAAATGTCAGTACTGCTATCATCCAAAAAAGTTGATTACCTGATCATTGTTGTTGTGGAATATCAGTACTTAATTCAATGGGAATCATAATGTTTCTGTGGGTATGCTACCATATAATTTATTTAAACTTACTTTGGATGTTTAGACATCATCGGTCGAATGTAATCATCTGGCGATGGCAGATAGGGATACCTAGGCCAGGCACTAGGTTGCTATTTGTGTTTTAAGACAGGGTTCCAAGCATATCCCTGCCTATTTTTCCCCTGTCAAAAAGCATAATTTCACTGGGAAACTGTTGAAAGTGTTAGATCTTATAATAGAAATCAAGAAAAAAAAAGATATCTTTTTTAAAGACCAAAGAGACAGGGAAAGAAGGAAATAGAGAAGGCTAAACCCTTCCCCACACTGGTCACCTTAAATAATCACGCCCCCAACACCTTATTATAACGAATCCATGTTAGAGGAATCATGAAAGCTGACAAACATAATAAAATTAGACTATCCCTTTCTTGTTCCCTTCCCATGCTAAAAAAATAATACGCCTTCACTTTCTATTAAAGTCCCTCGCCTCCAGCTCCTCTAGCCTTCAGTATTGCAACACTCTCTCTTTTTCTCCCCTTCTCCATCTAAGAAACATGGCCAACGTAGCCACTTCCCTTCTTCTTTGGTTCAGTATGATATCCTTTGTTTACAATGTTCACGCTGTCAAGCAATGGCCTTCTTACACTTCAACCAGGTTCTACGACTTCAAGGTTCCAATTCCTTTCCAAGATTAATTTATCACTATTTTTTTTTTGTCTTTGTGCATACTACATATGCATGCATGTGGAATTATATGTACAAATTATATACATACATAAATACATGTATATATGTATACATATATTGATATAGTTTAATTTGCTTCGGTTTTATACACGTTTGATTGATCAATTATAAACTGCAGGTACACACCAAGACAGTTAACAAATTGTGCAACACCCACCAAATCGTGGTGGTCAACGACATGTTTCCCGGACCAATTGTTTATCCCAATGTTAGAGATAAGAACCCTATCAGGTTGTTAGGCTAATCCTTGTGAATCAGATAACAGTACATAGCTGTAGTTATCGTATGTAGCTTCTATCCTAGTACTAGACTTATCATAACAGAATTGTATTCCTATTGTAACACTATAACAGCTAGTATAATACAATGACGAGGGCTACCTGTTCAGTGTGCCTTTCACAAAACTCTTCTGTTTCTACATGGTAGCGGAGCCATACTAGTCTTGAATGGCAACCGATCCAAAGGGAGTTGAGAGTCCCACTTCTTCTAAAACTGGTTCTTCCAAATCAACCACAGTTATAGTTCCAAAAATGGCACCCTTAGACCCAACCACTCACCCTTTGTCCCAAGTTCATCATCATATCTCAATCAAGCTGACTGAGACAAATTACGTATTTTGGCGTGCTCAAATGGAACCGTTCTTGGTGGGGCAAGGCATGATGGGGTACATCGATGGCTCGATTTCTTGTCCCCCTTCCATGGTACCATCTGGAGACGCTGTTACAACCAAATCCAGACTACCAGCAGTGGATCCAACAAGATAGCTTGATCTTGAGTGCGATTCTTTCGTCGGTGACTCTAGATGTGTTTTCAACAGTTGTGAACAAAAGGACATCACGTGAGGCTTGGGAGGCATTGGAAGAGACCCTTGCGTCTCCAAATAATACTCGAGTCATGGCCATTCGGATGGCGTTGCAGAGGTTGGAGCAGCAGTCCGAAGAGCCGGTTTCACGGTTTCTGCAACGTGCTAAACGCCTTGCAGATGAAATGGCAACATCTGGTACGCCATTAACAATTAATGACTTTAACGTTTATGTTTTTCATGGTTTAAAGGCAGAGTTCAAGCCCCTTACAACATCTCTGCAAACTCGCCTCGAGCCCTTCAAGTTCTCTGAATTGAAGAGTCTTTTAATGAGTCACGAATTTATCTACGATGATCCTGTTAAAGCCCTGAATATTGAATCATCCAACTCTTCTGCTGCTGCACCTGTGGCACTGATGACAACACCAACTCCTACAGCACATCTGGCACAGCGTGGTTCCCTTCCTCCTCAGGGGCAGAATAATCGCGGTCGTGGAGGTAACCGTGGCCGCGGGGGGAAGAACTGGGGCCGTGGTCGGGGCAATTACAATTATAATTATGATAATCGTTCTTCCTGGAATTCTAACTGGAATGGAGATGCCTCACATCCTCGGTGTCAGATTTGTGGTAAGTTAGGGCACACTGCCCTGAAGTGCTATCAGAGGAATACTGGTGCGCCACCTGCTGCTCATCTTGCTACTATTACACCTCCAACGCCGGCCTCTTATGCCTCTTCTATGTGGTATCCTGATACGGGAGCGAGCCACCATGCTACCCCGGATTATCATCAGTTCCAGCAATATGATGATTATCAGGGACCTGACTCGTTGCAAGTAGGTAATGGTGCTCAATTATCAATTGCGGGTATTGGCTCTCACTCTCTGTCTACATCCTCTAAACCCTTGCATTTATTCAATATTCTTCATGTTCCGACCTTAACTAAATCACTTCTCTCTGTCCAAAAATGCACACACGACAACAATGTGTTCTTTAAGTTTCACTCTGATTATTTTTGTGTCAAGGACAAGGATACCAAGACAACATTGTTCACAGGCCCGAGCATTAATGGCTTGTATCAAATGCCCTCACTCTCTGATCGTGGATCGTTTAGAGCTTTTCTTGCTATTCGGGTGGCACCATTGGTTAGGCACAGGCTGTTAGGGCATCCCCATTCTCGTGTTCAACAACAACTTTTGTCGCAGCAGTCCCTTCCTGTTTTTTGTGAGTCTAGTGTGATCTCTTGTCCTCACTGTCCCTTGGGCAAGCAGACAAGGCAGTCTTTGCCTCTTAGTAATAATCGAGTCACATGTCCTTTAGAGTTAATTTATAGTGATGTTTGGGGGCCTTCCTCAACATCGAGTAGTAATGGTCATTTTTATTACGTTGTGTTTTTAGATGCTTTCAGCAAATTTATTTGGTTCTTTCCAATAACTCATAAATCAGATGTGTTTTCTTGTTTTCTTTTGTTTCAAAAGCGGGTTGAGAAGCAATTTTCTCTTAAGATTAAAACAGTCCAAACTGACTGGGGTGGAGAATACAGGAAGTTAAATAAGTTTTTCATAAATTAGGGTATTAGCCATCGTGAGATGTGTCCCCATACTCATGAACAACAAGGTGCAATTGAAAGAAGACACCGGCATATTGTTGAAACCGGTTTAACGTTAATGGCTACAGCTAATATACCACATAAATTTTGGCACTTTACCTTTGAAACCTCTATTTATTTGATAAACCGATTACCTACTCCTATCCTGCAAAATTTATCTCCTTATCAAGTTTTGTTTAAGCAGACCCCAGATTATTCTTTTCGCAAGATTTTTGGTTGTTTGTGTTTTCCGCTGCTTCGCCCTTATAATAAGCATAAAATTGACTATAGAACAACTCCTTGTGTTTTTCTTGGGTACAACTCTTCCCACTTGGGATATCGTTGCTATAATTTTGATAAAAAGAGATTTTATATTGCCTGGGATGTCACATTCCATGAGAATGAGTTCCCATTTCATAACAAAACGATTTCACCTCAATCATCAGTCCCCACATCATCCTGGACTACTGTGCCTTTAACCGTGTTCTTCCCATCCTTGCAGCAAGGTAAGTCTTCTAATCTGGTCCCATCTCCTACTCCAAATCCTTGTCCACCACCTCGTATCAGTTCTAGTACAACATAGAGTCCTACTCAAACACTATCCTCCCCATAACACACATAACAGTTAACCGAGACGCCTAATCAACCTCTTATACCTTCACCTACTCGTCCTTCCACACCAACACCGCCACGACCTAGTGTCGAACCTGTTCCAGATTCTTCCTCTTCTCCATCGTCCTCTTCAACCTCTTCAACGGTCACTCCTCCTGCTTTCCCTCCAAAACATCATTCCATGGTACTGCGCCTAAATCGTCGTCCTCCTTCTAAATACTCACCCTCAAATAACCATGTCGAGACTGTTACCAAACTCGAACTTGATATTGAGCCTACTACTTTCTCTGCTGCTAACAAGTTTCAGGTCTGGCAGCAAGCAATGCCCGAGGAGATGGAGGCCTTGTGCAAAACTAAAACATGGAATTTGGTTCCTTATACTAAAAGGATGAATCTTGTTGGCTGTCGTTGGGTATACCGCATCAAGCGAAAATCAGATGGTAGTATTGATCGGTATAAGGCGAGGTTAGTGGCCAAGGGTTATCATCAACAAGCTGGTGTTGATTATGGAGAAACTTTTAGCCCGGTGGTTAAACCGGCAACGATCAGGGTGGTCCTCTCTTTGGCACTGACTTGGAATTGGTCCATTAAACAACTTGATGTGCGCAATGTGTTTCTGAATGGGTTCTTGAAGGAGCAAGTGTACATGGAACAACCTCCTGGTTTTGCAGATCCCACAAAACCACATCATGTCTGTCACCTCCAAAAATCTTTGTATGGCCTCAAGCAGGCTCCTCGAGCTTGGTACTCACGCTTAAGTGAGTTTCTCTTACAACAGGGCTTTCAGGTCTCTTATTCTGATCCTTCTCTACTTATTTACAATTAGAACAATATTCGGGCTTATCTCCTTGTATATGTGGACGATATAATTATCACAGCCATCAACACAGCCTTTTTGACGGGATTGCTCCATCGGTTGAGCACCACCTTCGCTTTGAGGGATCTCGGCGAGCCCTCATATTTCCTTGGCTTGGAGGTTCATCGAACTACCACTGGTGTAGTGTTAACACATGAGAAATATGTTCGCGATTTGTTAAAGCGTGCTGGAATGGAATCTTGCAAACCCGTTAACATGCCAGCCTCTACTTCATAGATTTTGCGGGCAGGACGAGGAGAGTTTTTAGCCGACCCAACTGTCTATCGACACCTGGTCGGATCATTGCAGTATCTATCGATTACACTGTGAAGGCCCTCTTCCCGAGGGACCCACCAAACCCAGGTATTGTTACATCACTCCCTCCGCCCGATTAAATCCTTTACCATGCTGCAGCACTAGGGATTCGAACTCGGGACGTGATGCTTTTTATCCCCCTCAAGGAGAGCACCTTCACCAACTCATCTGCAGATGAGTTGGTGAAGGTGCTCTCCTTGAGGGGGATGAAAAAGGCGCTTTTTTTGTGAAGGCCCTCTCCCCGAGGGACCTACCAAACCCAGGTATTGTTACATCACTCCCTCCGCCCGATTAAATCCTTTACCATGCTGCAGCACTAGGGATTCGAACTCGGGACGTGATGCTTTTTATCCCCCTCAAGGAGAGCACCTTCACCAACTCATCTGACTTGAGGAACTTCCAGATTTTTGGGCTTGGAAATAAATTATTTTTCCTTGGAAATGTCAATTTTAAGTTGGTATGGTCCTTGGTTCGGGTTCCGTGCAAAACGGATTCGAGATCAGGGTGAAACGCGAAGTTTATCGTTGTCAATCGAAACTACGTAGTTTTGAAATAGTGAAAAAAAATTGCGCGTTGACCTGGCGGGAGGGGTTGACCGCGCCTAAGTGGAACGACAGGTCGTCCACTAGGGCGGCCAAACCCTAGCCGGCCTCTTCTCTTCTCTTCTTCTTTTCTTTTTCTTTTCTTTTTTCCCCCTTCCTCCTTTGGCCGCCGCTCCCACGCTCTCCCTCTTCTTCTTCTTCTTCTTCTTCTCTCTCTCTCTCTCTCTCTCACTCTCTCCCTCTCGTCTTCATCAACCACCATCTCCTTCACTCGCTCTCGCCGCACTACTGCTCGGGGTAGAGTCGCCGCCGCACTCGCAAGCCAAGGCGTTGGCTTTGCGCCGCATCGGGGATGGGAGACGCGGCAGTTGAGGGCTGACGGCGGAGAGCTCGGGGACTAAGTCCGGTTGTCGCCGTCCTTGTACCGGTAGGCCGCTGCACCACCTCTCTTCTATTTCTTTTCTTTTCTTGTTTTCTTTTTATTGGGGTTGATGGGTGTCCTGTGTTGTTGCTCCGGTTGGATCGCCGGCGGTGTTTTGTAGTTTGGTTGTTGTTGGTGGTTGTCGTGCCGTGGACGGTGGGGCGTGGTGCTGGGATTACCAAGGCAGTGCTCACGGTTCCGAATTTTGGTTTTCCGGTAAGATTCCGGTCCCTATTTTTTGTTTCGGATTTGCTTTGGGTTGTGTATCCATTGTGTTGATTGGTTTGGTTACTTGCTGGTCGTTAGGGGTTCGACAGATTGCTGGAGTTGCTTGGGTTGTTGCTGTGAACTTTCCGGCAAGGTGACCGGAATCCGGCGAGGCTCGAGAATTTTCCGACGAGGCTCGGGAATTTTCCGGCGAAGGCTCGGGTACTGATCCGGCGGACGGAATTTCTTTTCTGCTTTTGCACGGTAATTCCGGCTTAGTCCCGGGTTCAACTATTTGTATATGCTTCGTTGTTTCGGAAACATGTACATTTAAACATAAAGGATATTTAGTGGAAAATCGTGTGCGGGGATGTGAGTGTGTGTAGCCGGGAAAATTACCGACACGGGTAGAACCATGGACCGGGAACATTTGGACTCGGGTATGTCCTTAGAACGGTGTTTAGGAAAAACCGGGCCCAGGCCCAACTAACTAATTTGAAAGACCGTAAGACTTTTTATGGACCCTAGAATATGGGCTTGAGGCCCAATGACTTTTGGATGACCTTTGGACTTGGGTAACGGGCTATAAGCCCAACTTCGTAATGGGCTTTAGGCTCGGGATTCGGTTTTGGACTTGGATGGGCCTTAGGCCCGGGGACTCGTTATGGACTTTAAGGAATGGGCTCTAAGCCCAAAATTATAATTGGTTGATAACGGACTTAAGGAAGTGGGCTCTAGGCCCGGAATTGAATTTGGATTTAGATGGGCTTAAGCCGGTGAACCTTAGGTCCCGATATTCAGAGTTTAGGTGAGAGAACATCTTGTCGGGCTTAGACCCGGAAATTTCATAATTGGCTAGCTAGGGTCGGGTTTAACTCAGTTGAGCATTTAAATATCATGCATGCACGGTTTATTGTAATTGTTGGTAATTATTGTGTGTGCCGGTATTCAGGCACGGGTAATACCTCGGGAGCTGGAGGATCGGTTTTGGGGAAAGCTCCACAGGATAATCGTCGTTGAGGTGACTTTATACGTCTTTTTATGTTTGTATGCATGAGCTTGTTAGATTGGTCTGTTTGAGTTGCATGCCCTGTTTGCTAACATGCTGTGATCCGTATTGTGTGCCTATGTGTTACTATTTGCTGGATGAGCATGATTTTTGGATTGTTATGGAATATAACATATGGAGTGATTTTGGGTGATTTGTGTGATGTACTGTGGGTCGGAGACCCAGATACTTGATTGAGATGATAATTCACACAACCCTGTTAAATCACAACTCTTGGCACACTTGAACTTATAATTTATGAGTAAGAATAATGTACAGTAGAAGATAGGCTATTGTGTGCTGATGACCGGTTGGTTCGAGCGGGAAGTGATACCCTTCGGGTTTGCATGCGGGATAGCATGGTATATGCGGATTAGTATATGGGTCTGTGATGACCGGTTCTACCTCCCTCCTTCTACCTCCCCCCTTTCTACCTCCCTCTTTCTCTCTCTCTCTCTCTCTCTCTCTCTCTATGGATATGTTTGGGCTTCGTGCCTGGTTTTGTTGGGCTTATGCCTGGTTGTCTCATGAGATGGGACCGAGCTCGATGCACACAGTAGGGGGCTCTGAATAATAAACACAATAAGAAAACTTAACACTCAACTGATGGAAAATATAAACTGTTTGCTTTATGTGGTTGACATGTTAGTGCTGGTTATTGTGTGTTTGCTTACTTGTGTTTGTATCTCTTCTTTCCTTTCGAACTTGCTTTGCACACCTACATAACTAGATTTATACTGCTCACTGAGTAGGCGACTCACATAATCGCCACCGTTGTTTTTTTTCAGACTCTTAGATAGCGTGCAGTCTCTTTCTTCTTTTCCCGGAGTACGGACATGGATATCCCAGCAGGTAGCTGTGCTTCATTTCCCCGTTGGATCCATAGAGCCGACATGCATATCACTTCCTACTTTTGTTTTTATTTTATCTTTATCTTCCGCTGCATTGGATTTTGTTGAGATGTCATTTGATTTTGGTTACTTTATCGGCGGGTTGCCGGGAATTGTTACTTGATGATGTTTCGGCGGATTGCCGGGTTGACTTATGGCTTGATAAGCCGGTTTTCTCTTGTACTTTATGACATCTCGTCTTATTAAGATTTTTTTCAGATAATGTTTTTGGTATTGGGTTTCGAGTCCCGGGTTTCAGGGGCATTTTGGTAAATTCCTTTCGAATAAGTATTTTATTTGTAAAACTGGGACACGGGCGTTTCATACACGACCTGATATAGCCTATTCTGTAAGTAAAGTCAGTCGCTTTATGCATAAGCCTACTCAGGAGCATCTTGTAGCAGTCAAGCGTATTTTGCGCTACTTAAAGCACAGCATTCATCTTGGTCTATGTCTTCGCCGGCTCACAGATAATGCATTACAAGTCTTCACAAATGCAGATTGGGCCGGTAGTTTAGATGATCGCCGTTTGACAGCCGGATTCTTTATTGTGTATGGTGGAAACTTAATTGCATGGGCCTCTAGGAAGCAGTGAACGGTGGCGAGATCATCTACTGAAGCTGAATATAAAGCCATGGCTGATGGGGTGGCAAAACTTATGTGGATAAAAACACTGTTGTGAGAATTTGGTGCTCCTGCTACCAAACCAGTGTTATGGTGTGATAATTTGGGGCTACATTCTTGAGTCGCAATCCCATCTTGAATGCCCGGACCAAGCATGTCGAGATCGACTATCATTTTGTGAGGGAACAGGTTACACAAGGACATCTTCAAGTGCAGTTTATCAAAAGTGTAGACCAACTAGCTGATGTGCTCACCAAACCGTTACGAACAGCCAGTTTTCAGCAGCTTCAAGCCAAACTCAACCTTGGTTCTAAACCGGGTTGAGTTTGAGGGGGGATGTTAGAGATAAGAACCCTATCAGGTTGTTAGGCTAATCCTTGTGAATCAGATAACAGTACATAGCTGTAGTTATCGTATGTAGCTTCTATCCTAGTACTAGACTTATCATAACAGAATTGTATTCCTATTGTAACACTACAACAGCAAGTATAATACAGTGACGAAGGCTACCTGTTCAGTGTGCCTTTCACAAAACTCTTTTGTTTCTACACCCAAGAAGGGGATAGAATAATCGCCAAAGTTACTAACGAGTCACCTTACAATGCCACAATCCACTGGTAATTAATTCCAATTGGATTTCTTTTTTTTTGCAAATTATTTCTTGCTCTAAAACTACACTAATAAAGGTATACATAGTTTCCGTTATCAACTATAGTTGACTAATTATGTTTCTGTAAAATTTCAGGCATGGTATTCGGCAAATCCTGTCGTGTTGGTTCGATGGACCTTCATATATCACCCAATGTCTGATTCAACCAGGGCAAACTTTCACATATGAG
>JAKUCV010004510.1:0-19774 GCA_028386065.3 Turnera subulata
AAAACATCGATGTTCTACTTTAAAACATCGATGTTTAGGCATGGTTCAGACAACTTTTCAGCACCCACTAAGCTTTGTTTAAAGGTGTTTTTCTTGGGTGGATTTCAAACGGCTCCATGACTTTTCAGAGCTATATATTGAGCATTTTTAGCTGTGTTTATGAACCAATCAACTCTCTATTTCATTCATCATTCATTGCTAAACATTCAAACAAGTTTAAGAGCCAATTCCTTTGAGATTATTGAGAGTTGCCTTATTAGTGCTTAATTGTAACTCATACCTACTCTTGAGAGAGCTTTTGTTTGAGTAATCTTTATAGTGTTGTTCATACACTGAAAGGGAGGTTTGTTCCCTTGTAGCCACTCATAGGAAGAGTGATTTTCTTTCCTTGAGAGAAGTCTTGAAGTGAGGTATCTTCAAGCAAGTGTGTAGGATTCTTGTGATTAGAATTCCTAGGCTGTAAACGGTTTGTTAAGCACCCAGAAGCTTAACAGTAGATAGTGAACTCTTCAAGTGTATCTTGAAGGACTGGATTAGCCACAAATTAGTTGTGTGTGAACCAGTATAAAAATCTCTTGTGTCCTTCTATTTTTCAATTCCGCACTTCATTTCCTGCAAAGTTTTTAATTTTCGGTCATAAGCTATTCACCCCCCCTCTAGCTTAAGTCTATTGCTCCTAACATATGCCCCTCTAGCAAAATTACATAATCACACACCAACGACATAGACATCTAACTCTATCACGAAAACAAGATCCTTTACCACAACTATCATATGTTGAAATCACATAACACACACTTTCAGAAAACACATGCTCCACTACCCCAGACCATCACATATTTTGGAAGCAAAATACAAGACACCAAACACATCATAAATAAACATGCTCCTCTTAACTGCTCCGCTACCAATTCTGTCACGCCCCCGCTAAGCGCGACCGGCCAGGTACCTTGCGCACCCACCATGTGCCACAAGGCACCCAAAGGCCTTTCTCCACCTCAACCAAAAGCCCGTTGCCTCTGCTTGGCGGGTTACCAACAAAGAAATGCGCAGCGTAAAAGGAAGCAACAACCGACAAACGCAAAGGCAACAAAAAAAAATAAAATGTATCAAAACCAATTAATAAAGACAACTCCTCTAAAGTCATAAACCATTGCTATGAGGGGCACTACTTCTTACTATACAAGGACATAATCTCCATATATAAAATTATACAGTAAAGTAATTAAAGGAGACCAACTCGGTTATACCCATCGACCTACCTCCCGTACTCTCAAACTCGCACCTGTAAGACAATGGGAGGAAATGGGGGGTGAGTATAAAACTCAATAAGCAGAATCGACTTACAAGCAACAATCAACAATACCAAACAAGCGGCAAGTAGCATCCAACAGCAAGGTCATCATAACGACCAAGCGGTCACTGCCTTCGCAAGGTCCAGCGATACATATATATATACATAACTGCGATACATATATATAGCTCCAATGTAATGCAATGCATGAATGTGCAAATGCTTAGCCCTATTATGGGCACATCAGCTTAGCCAAGGCATATCATCTCATCATCAGCTTTGCACCATTGGTGCCACTATCATATAGCACCAGCTGTGCTATTAACAAGCAATTGAGCATCTACCAAGCAAGTAGCACCATCAATCATCACAAGTAAGCAAACCCCACCTACCAAACCATTAGGCACATTCAAGCCAACCATTCCAAGCCTTTGGAACCCTTGGGCATATAGGGTTCATACTGCCCTGTGACACACACATAAATATGCAACACAACTCAGCATAGCAAACATAGAATATAAACCACAATTTAATCACTCAAGTCACCCTTACACCAATTCGGGTAGAATCTGCTCTGCACTAGCAGAAACTTCACCGAGCTTAAACACACACTTAAGGGCAGAATCATCCTTGGGAATCAACATCAAAGTTGTATCCCTATCTCTTAGCGTTCCATATCCACTAAGAACACTCAAATACAAGCTTTGTAGCTCCAGATATGGCTCAGACACCAACTCGGGGTAAAGCAGCAGGACTGCTGCCGACCAGTCCCCTTTCAAAGAGCCTAACTCGCTCCTTGCAGCTCCAAACCCCACATAACCGGTTCCATATGAACTCTATGGGTGTTAGCTAACTATGGGCTTTGGTTTCACTCTATTCCAACCGGTGGTTTGGCCGGAATCACTATTTTAGTGAGCATGGGTCAATCTGCCCGAGAGCAGAACCACCCAAGCCTCACCTCTCTACCTCTCTCCTTTTCCTCTCTTTCCCCTCTCTCTCTCTACACGAATTGCATCTGGAACAAATGAGTAAGAGGTGCCTGCTTCACTCCCTTAAAGCATAGGCAAGTAGGTGAGCAAGCTCCCACTTGCCACCTCTTGCCTAAGTGCTGCCACTTGCACAAGCATGTGCCACCTCGTGCTTGTTTTCCTACCAATTGAACCATGACACTCAGCCTACTAGCTTGCACAACAAGCACCTTCAGCTGCATATTCCCGAGCCACATGGCTTATTTTGATTGGTCGGTTTGGCCAATTACGTATTTACCCTCATCGAGCCCAATTGTGCACCAACGGGCACACTATTGCCCCGGCTGTGCACTATTTCGCACCAACTCAAGCCAACCGATAACTTCCTTAAACAATCGTGCATCTAATGCACCTATTACACCATATAATCACATTTCCATCATTAATCATCATTTATCGACCATTTAGATAAGTCGAGCACTCGAAACACCAAATTAGGCCAACCGTGCCATCAGATCACTATGAGCCCATTTGAGTGCACTAGGCCAAGCCTATGCTCACCATTACTCTCAATCCGACACCAACACATGTTACCGAGCCTAAGCCCATACTAATGTGCACACCAACACTATTAACATTACCCACTTTCTCTCGAACACCCGATCCAACCTACACGAACGTGCCCGAAGGACAAGCTACACCCGGCTCTCATCATGTAAATACTTCTCTATATTCTAGGGTGTACCTGGGGTGTTACATCATCCCCTCCTTCAAAGAATTTCGTCCTCGAAATTCAGAAGCCATTATAACCTCAAAGAGCACTTAAATCCTTTTGTAACTCTCAATCATCTTCCTAAACAATCTCATATGCTATTATATTATTCCTCAATCATTTCAAGCTCTATCTTCAGTAGATCACTCAACTATAACTTAATCTTTTATATCTCCGAGTTGTTTACCTCGAAATTCATTCTCAAGTTCAACCTTAACTCCTCACTTAAACACCTTAAATGACATGTCCATTTCTTCAATGTACATCTGATACTCCCTCATGGTCGCATCTCATTATAATCCATTTCACTTACCTCAAATTGTCATATCTCTTACACTTGTAACTCTCACACCATTTCGTTCACACCAGTCCGTGTCACATCTCAATCACAATCTTATAGATTATATCTCAACTATATGTCACTTCTGACTACGGCACAAATGGATAGGCTAAACGGTACTAATGCCAAATTTGCATAACTCCAGGCCTTTAAAAACATTTTCAAAACAATGATTGCAAAAACGTTATAAATTGTGGCCACATTGTCAAAGTAGTAAAAGTTGCAATGTACCGTTAGCCTTCCAAATGCAACCACACAAGTCTTCACTTAACTTCTCCAATTGATACAGCACTCAATGAGCCACTACAACCCATATACGTATTTTCCCATCACTAATAGCTTCTATATCTTATTCACTCCACTACTGTGCACTACCCACATACAACTGCACCAGTTGACCAACAAGTCCATTTACCTCCAATCGGACTACAAAGCATGCTATTCGCACACTCCTACGTGTACTAACACTCAATTCGACCACCCGAGCCAGTTGCCCCAACAAGACCACTAAGTGCACTACTCTTGCACTACGCATACCAATTGTACCAATTGGCGCACCAATTGGCTCAGCAGCGCACCAACTAGGCACCAACAGTACTGCAGCATGCCAACTGCGCACCAACAGCACTGCAGCATGCTAAGTGGGCACCAACAACACTATAGCATGCCAATTACATCCCAAATAAACTAACCACACTTCCGCAGCGCGACTCCGCTTACACCTCACAAAAAGATGTAGCACTTCTCACACATCTCCAAGTCCATCATCATACTTCATGGGAACTTAGCATTCCATAATCTAACTCTAAATAATCAAGACAATCTCTATAGGTAATTTAGGGTGTCAGCTTTAATATATGCTAATTACCCAAAACATTCATAAACATCATCCTTCTCCATCACTACTGAAAGCACTTAAAAGCCTAACATAAATATGGATCATCCTTCAATTACAAACTCTGAACCAACAATCACCAGCCGTTCCTCTATACCTTACTCATCCTAAGGTTCTACATCACTATCTACTACCCTTCCTTTACTAATGTCGAGTTACGACTTGCAAACTACATTGTCACCCCACTATACTCACACATACTCTCATAAACTTTGTTTCCAATACCTCAATTCAACATCCGTTCAAACTACCTCGATCGATCACTAATCTTATTCCGTGGTCACATACACTCCATTAAATCCACAAAACAATCTACTTACTTCCTTAGCACTTTATTCCCAGCTAATCCAAGCCTACAAAACCTGCCCACGAGTTTCCCGAGCTACACATCAACCAAACATCAAACACAACAACATATAGCACACATATAGCACATAATTAAAACAAACGCCTCTCACCAAAACCCGAACCTCTAAATCGATGGGTACTAGCCAAAAGACTCAACCGCACCTGTAAGACAAGGGGAGGAAATGGGGGGTGAGTATAAAACTCAATAAGCAGAATCGACTTACAAGCAACAATCAACAATACCAAACAAGCGACAAGTAGCATCCAACAGCAAGGTCATCATAACGACCAAGCGGTCACTGCCTTCGCAAGGTCCAGCGATACATATATATATACATAACTGCGATACATATATATAGCTCCAATGCAATGCAATGCATGAATGAGCAAATGCTTAGCCCTATTATGGGCACATCAGTTTAGCCAAGGCATATCATCTCATCATCAGCTTTGCACCATTGGTGCCACTATCATGTAGCACCAGCTGTGCTATTACCAAGCAATTGAGCATCTACCAAGCAAGTAGCACCATCAATCATCACAAGTAAGCAAACCCCACTTACCAAACCATTAGGCACATTCAAGCCAACCATTCCAAGCCTTTGGAACCCTTGGGCATATAGGGTTAATACTGCCCTGTAACACACACATAAATATGCATCACAACTCAGCATAGCAAACATAGAATATAAACCACAATTTAATCACTCAAGTCACCCTTACACCAATTCGGGTAGAATCTGCTCTGCACTAGCAGAAACTTCACCGAGCTAAAACACACACTTAAGGGCAGAATCATCCTTCGGAATCAACATCAAAGTTGTATCCCTGTCTCTTAGCGTTCCATAGCCACTAAGAACACTCAAATACAAGCTCTGTAGCTCCAGATATGGCTCAGACACCAACTCGGGGTAAAGCAGCAGGACTGCTGCCAACCAGTCCCCTTTCAAAGAGCCTAACTCGCTCCTTGCAGCTCCAAACCCCACATAACCGGTTCCATATGAAATCTATGGGTGTTAGCTAACTATGGGCTTTGGTTTCACTCTATTCCAACCGGTGGTTTGGCCGGAATCACTATTTTAGTGAGCTTGGGTCAATCTGCCCGAGAGCAGAACCACCCAAGCCTCACCTCTCTACCTCTCTCCTTTTCCTCTCTTTCCCCTCTCTCTCTCTACACGAATTGCATCTGGAACAAATGAGTAAGAGGTGCCTGCTTCACTCCCTTAAAGCATAGGCAAGTAGGTGAGTAAGCTCCCACTTACCACCTCTTGCCTAAGTGCTGCCACTTGCACAAGCACGTGCCACCTCGTGCTTGTTTTCCTACCAATTGAACCATGACACTCAGCCTACTAGCTTGCACACCAAGCACCTTCAGCTGCATATTCCCGAGCCACATGGCTTATTCTGATTGGTCGGTTTAGCCAATTACGTATTTACCCTCATCGAGCCCAATTGTGCACCAACGGGCACACTATTGCCCCGGTTGTGCACTATTTCGCACCAACTCGAGCCAACCGATAACTCCCTTAAACAATCGTGCATCTAATGCACCTATTACACCATATAATCACATTTTCATCATTAATCATCATTTATCAACCATTTAGATAAGTCGAGCACTCGAAACACTAAATTAGGCCAACCGTGCCATCAGATCACTATGAGCCCAATTGAGTTCACTAGGTCAAGCCTATTGTAATACCCCAGGTACACCCTAGAATATAGAGAAGTATTTGCATGATGAGATCCGGGTGTAGCTTGTCCTTCCGGCAGGTTCGTATAGGTTGGATAGGGTATTCGAAAGAAAGTAGGTGATGTTGATAATGTTGGGTGTACATGATGGTATGGTTTTAGGCTCGGTAACATGATTGATATCGGATTGAGATGAGATGGTTCGCATAGCCTTGCCTAGTGCACAGAAATGGGCTCGAAGTGGTCCGATGGCACGGTTGGTCTAGTTTGGTGTCCCGAGTGCTCGACTTGTCTAAGGGGCCAATTAATGGTTGGAAATCATAGGAATGTGATAACTTGGTGTAATAAATTCACTAGAGGCATGATTGGCCAAGAGGATTATCGGTTGGTTCGATTTGGTACGGAATGGTGCACAACTGGCGCATTGGTGTGCCCGTCGGTGCACAATTGGGTGCGATGAGGGTAAATGTGTCATTTGCCAAACCGACCAATCAGGGTTCGACATGTGGCTTGGGAATATGCTGCTGAGTGTGTTTGGTGTGTAAGCTAGTAGGTTGAGTGTCATGGTTCTATTGGTGGAAAACAAGCATGAGGTGGAGAGCTACTTGGTGCAAGTGGCACCAAGTTGGCAAGTGTGGCAAGTACGTGCTCAGTCACCTACTCCCCATCACTTAAGAGCTGGAAATAAGCAGCTCTCACTCATTCTGATCAGACCAAATTCGTGTTAGGTGCTGGAGAGAAAAGAGAGAAGAGAAAGAGAGGAGAAGAGGAGACAAAGAGAGGTGCGGTTTGGGTGGTTCTGCTTTCGGCCAGACAGACCCCTGACCACTAAAGTGATGATTCCGGCCAAACTACCGGTTGGAATTGAGTGAAACCAAAGCCTATGGTTAGCTAACTCCCATAGCTTTCATATGGCATCAGTTATGTGGGGTTTGGAGCTGAACTGGGCGAGTTATGCTCTTTGGAATTCGGCTGTCCAGCAGCAGACCTGCTGCTTGACCCCGAGTTGATGTAGGAGCCATATCTTGAGTTAGATAGCTTATAATTTATTGTTTTTGGTGGAACTGGAAAGCTAGGAGGAATGGCTACAACTTTGATGTTGGTGCCCAAGGCTGGTTCGGCCTGTAGTTGTGTGTTTAACCTCAGTAAATGTTCTTCTGGTGCAGGGCAGATTCTGCCCGGGATGCTGTAAGGTTGATTTGTGATTTAATTGTGCTTTATATGTTGTGGTTGGTTGAATTGTGTTATGATGCATATTTATATGTGTGTTACAGAGAAGTATGAACCCTAGATGCCTAAGGGTTCCAAAGGGATGGATTTGATGGCCTTGATATGCCTAATGGTTTGGTAAGTGGGGTTTGCTTACTTGTGATGATTGATGGTGCTACTTGCTTGGTAGATGCTCAATTGCTTGGTGAATTGCACCTATGGTGCTAAGCTGATGATGTTGATGATAGCCTTGGCTGAGCTGATGTGCCCATAATAGGGCTAAGCATTTGCACATTCATGCATTGCATTGCACGGATGCTATACTATATATAACGATGCTATGTATATATATGTATCGATGGACCTTGCGAAGGCTGTGACCGCTTGGTCATTATGATGTTAACCTAGCTGTTGGATGCTATTTGCCGCTTGTTTGGTATTGTTGGTTGTTGCTAGTAAGTTGATTCTACTTACTGAGTCAGTGGACTCACCCCCCAATTCCTCCCCTTGTTTTTCAGGTGCGAGGATGAGAGTACGGGCAGCATAAACTGATGGGTATAGCTGAGTTGTATTATTTATTTAGTTGTACTAAAAGAGGTTATAATTGGAATTGTATGAGTTAGTGCCCCTTGTAGCAGAATTCTATAACATTAGAGGATATGGAGTTTAATTCTTTTTGGTATTTCTGTTGCCTTTGCATTCTTTGTTTGTTTTCGTTTACGCTGCGCATGTTCTTGTTAGTAACCTGCGAGGCAGAGGCAACAAGCTTCTGTGAGGTTGTGTATAGGCCTTGGGGTGCCTTGTGGCACGATGATGGTGCACACGGTACCTGGCCGGTCGCGCTTAGGCGGGGGCGTGACAGAATGGTAGCGGAGCATTGTTATAGAATTTTACTAAGGGGCATAGGCTGTTGAGTCTTGGCTAGTACCCATCGAGTTAGAGGTTGGGGGATTGGTGAGAGGCATTTGTTTTAATTATGTGCTTTATGTGTGTTATATGTTGTTGTGTTTGACGTTTGGTTGATGTGTAGCCCGGGAAACTAGGGGACAGGTTATGCGGCTTGGAACAGTTGCGAATAAAGTGCTAAGGGAAGTAAGTAGATGGTTTTGTAGATTTAATGGAGTGTGTGTGACCGCGGAATAAGATTAATGATCGATCGAGGTAGTTTGAGCAGATGTTGAATTGAGGTACAGGAAACGAAGTTTATAAGAGGATGTGTGAGTATAAAGGGGTGACATTGTAGTATGCGAGTCGTAACTCGACATTAGTAAGGGAAGGGCAGAAGGAAGTGTCGTGGAACCTAAGGGATGAGTAAGGTATAAAGGAATAGATTGTGATTGTTGGGTCGGAGTTTGTAATTGAAGGATGTTTCATGTTTACGTTAGGCTTTTAAGTGCCTTAAGTAGTAATGGATGAAGATGATGGTTATGAATGTTTTGGGAGCTTAGCATATATTAGAGTGAAGTTGACACCCTAGATTACCTAGAGTTGATCGAGATTACTTGGAGTTAGATGTGTATTGCTAAGTTATGATGAAGGTTATAAAAAAATCATCCCTTTGAATAAGCGAGGTTTTCCTGATAGAAAGAGTTGCATGTGAGAGAGATTTCAATTCCTTGTTGGATTTTGGAGTGATCATATACTACATATACTTGGGAGTTATCACCTTAAACTCAAAGGAAGTTCGAATTATCTTTTGTTACGGGGAACACTTGAGGTTAGTAATGTTTGGGAGATGATATTAAGTTTAGAGGTCGATTAATTCAGAGAGATAGCAAGAAATTGAAGTGTAAGCGGAGTTGCGCTGCAGAAGCATGGTTGGCCTGTTTGAGATGCAATTGGGCCTACGGTTGTCCAATTTACCCGAGTGGGATATTCTCGTTTCTTAGTCGGTAAAATTGATGTGCTTGTGCATGCGTTAGTGTGTATTAATGTGGGAGTAGTGCACCTTGTGGCTTAGTTAAAGCAATTGGTCTGATTGATCGATTAGAGTGCTAATGCACACAAGATTGTGCGAGTGGCAAGTTTTGTGGTTCAGTTGGTGTAATTGGCCTTATTGGCTAGCTAGCGTAGTGGTGTGTGGATAATGCACCACAGTGGAGAGAATAAGATGTAGAAGTATTAGCAATGAGAGAATGAGTATATGGATTATAGTAGCTTATTGAGTGATGTATCAATTGGAGAAATTAAGTTGAGACTTATATGGTTGCATTTGGAAGGCTAACGGTACATTGCAAAGTTTTGTTCACTTGGACAATGTGGCCACAATTTATAACGTTTTTGCAATTATTGTTTTGGAAAATATTTTTAAAGACATGAATTAAGCAAGTTTGGCATGAGTACTGTTTAGCCTATCCATTTNTTATTGAGTGATGTATCAATTGGAGAAATTAAGTTGAGACTTATATGGTTGCATTTGGAAGGCTAACGGTACATTGCAAAGTTTTGTTCACTTGGACAATGTGGCCACAATTTATAACGTTTTTGCAATTATTGTTTTGGAAAATATTTTTAAAGACATGAATTAAGCAAGTTTGGCATGAGTACTGTTTAGCCTATCCATTTGTGCCGTGGTCAGAAGTGACAAATAGTTGAGAGAACTATAATCTATAAGATTGAGATTGAGATGTGACACGAGCTGGTGTGTGATACGGATTGGCGTGGGAGTTACGAGTGTAGGAGATATGACAATTTGAGGTAAGTGAAATGGATTATGATGAGAAGTGACCATGAAGGAGTGTCGGATGTATATAGATGAAATGGACATGTCATTTGAGGTATGTAAGTAAGGAGTTGAGGTTGAACTTAAAAATGAATTTCGAGGTGAATAACTTGGAGATATACAGGATTGAGTTATAAATAAGTGACCTACTAAAGGTAGAGCTTGAAGCGAGAGAGGAACAATAGAATGGCATATGAGATGGTTTAAGAAGATGATTGAGAGTTACAAAACGATTGAAGTGGTCCTTGAGGATTATGATGGCTTCTAAATTTCGAGGACGAAATTCTTTGAAGGAGGGGATGATGTAATACCCCAGGTACACCCTAGAATATAGAGAAGTATTTGCATGATGAGATCCGGGTGTAGCTTGTCCTTCCGGCAGGTTCGTATAGGTTGGATAGGGTATTCGAGAGAAAGTAGGTGACGTTGATAATGTTGGGTGTACATGATGGTATGGTTTTAGGCTCGGTAACATGATTGATATCAGATTGAGATGAGATGGTTCGCATAGGCCTTGCCTAGTGCACAGAAATGGGCTCGAAGTGGTCCGATGGCACAGTTGGCCTAGTTTGGTGTCCCGAGTGCTCGACTTGTCTAATGGGCCAATTAATGGTTGGAAATCATAGGAATGTGATAACTTGGTGTAATAAATTCACTAGAGGCATGATTGGCCAAGAGGATTATCGGTTGGTTCGATTTGGTGCGGAATGGTGCACAACCGGCGCATTGGTGTGCCCGTCGGTGCACAATTGGGTGCGATGAGGATAAATGTGTCATTTGCCAAACCGACCAATCAGGGTTCGACATGTGGCTCGGGAATATGCTGCTGAGTGTGTTTGGTGTGTAAGCTAGTAGGTTGAGTGTCATGGTTCTATTGGTGGAAAACAAGCATGAGGTGGAGAGCTACTTGGTGCAAGTGGCACCAAGTTGGCAAGTGTGGCAAGTAGGTGCTTAGTCACCTACTCCCCATCACTTAAGAGCTGGAAATAAGCAGCTCTCACTCATTCTGATCATACCAAATTCGTGTTAGGTGCTGGAGAGAAAAGAGAGAAGAGAAAGAGAGGAGAAGAGGAGACAAAGAGAGGTGTGGTTTGGGTGGTTCTGCTTTCGGCCAGACAGACCCCTGACCACTAAAGTGATGATTCCGGCCAAACTACCGGTTGGAATTGAGTGAAACCAAAGCCTATGGTTAGCTAACTCCCATAGCTGTCATATGGCACCGGTTATGTGGGGTTTGGAGCTGAACTGGGCGAGTTATGCTCTTTGGAATTCGGCTGTCCAGCAGCAGACCTGCTGCTTGACCCCGAGTTCATGTAGGAGCCATAGATTGAGTTAGATAGCTTATAATTTAGTGTTTTTGGTGGCACTGGAAAGCTAAGAGGAAGGGCTACAACTTTGATGTTGGTGCCCAAGGCTGGTTCAGCCTGTAGTTGTGTGTTTAACCTCAGTAAAGGTTATGCTGGTGCAGGGCAGATTCTGCCCGGGATGCTGTAAGGTTGTTTTGTGATTTAATTGTGCTTTATATGTTGTGGTTGGTTGAATTGTGTTATGATGCATATTTATATGTTTGTTACAGAGAAGTATGAACCCTAGATGCCTAAGGGTTCCAAAGGGATGGATTTGATGGCCTTGATGTGCCTAATGGTTTGGTAAGTGGGGTTTGCTTACTTGTGATGATTGATGGTGCTACTTGCTTGGTAGATGCTCAATTGCTTGGTGAATTGCACCTATGGTGCTAAGCTGATGATGTTGATTAAAGCCTTGGCTGAGCTGATGTGCCCATAATAGGGCTAAGCATTTGCACATTCATGCATTGCATTGCACGGATGCTATACTATATGTAACGATGCTATGTATATATATGTATCGATGGACCTTGCGAAGGCTGTGACCGCTTGGTCATTATGATGTTAACCTAGCTGTTGGATGCTATTTGCCGCTTGTTTGGTATTGTTGGTTGTTTCTAGTAAGTTGATTCTACTTACTGAGTCAGTGGACTCAGCCCCCAATTCCTCCCCTTGTTTTTCAGGTGCGAGGATGAGAGTACGGGCAGCGTAAACTGATGGGTATAGCTGAGTTGTATTATTTATTTAGTTGTACTAAAAGAGGTTATAATTGGCATTGTTTGAGTTAGTGCCCCTTGTAGCAGAATTCTATAACATTAGAGGATATGGAGTTTAATTCTTTTTGGTATTTCTGTTGCCTTTGCATTCTTTGTTTGTTTTCGTTTACGCTGCGCATGTTCTTGTTAGTAACCCGCGAGGCAGAGGCAACAAGCTTCTGTGAGGTTGTGTATAGGCCTTGGGGTGCCTTGTGGCACGATGATGGTGCACACTGTACCTGGCCGGTCGCGCTTAGGCGGGGGCGTGACACCTATGCTCACCATTACTCTCAATCCGACACCAACACATGGTACCAAACCTAAGCCCATACTAATGTGCACACCAACACTATTAACATTACCCACTTTCTCTCGAACACCCGATCCAACCTACACGAACGTGCCCGAAGGACAAGCTACACCCGGCTCTCATCATGTAGATACTTCTCTATATTCTGGGGTGAACCTGGGGTATTACATCATCCCCTCCTTACAGAGAAGTGTTTACATGATGAGAGCCGGGTGTAGCTTGTCCTTCAGGCACGTTCGTGCAGGTTGGATCAGGTATTTGAGAGAAAGTGGGTAATGTTAATAGTGTTGGTGTGCACATTAGTATGGGCTTAGGCTCGGTAACATGTGCTGGTGTCGGATTGAGAGTAATGGTGAGCATAGGCTTGGCCTAGTGCACACAAGTAGGTTCGTAGCGATCCGATGGCACAGTTGGCCTAGTTTGGTGTCCCGAGTGCTCGACTTGTCTAATGGGTCAATAAACGGCCGAAAAAGATAGGAATGTGATTACTTGGTGTAGTAGATTCATTAGAGGCACGATTGGCCAATGGAGATATCGGTTGGCTCGATTTGGTGCGAAATGGTGTACAACCGGGGCATTGATGTGCCCGTCGGTGCACAATTGGGCTCGATAAGGGTAAATGGGTAATTGGCCAAACTGACCAATCAGAGTTAGCCGTGTGGCTCGGGAATAAGGTGCTGGAAGCCTTAGGTGTGCAAGCTAGCAGCTTGTGTGGCGTAGGCCAATTGGCCACAACTAAGCATGAGGTGGCACCAAGTTGGCAAGTGTGGCAAGTAGGTGCTTAGTCACCTACTTACCATCACTTAAGGGGTGAAACCAGGCACCTCTCACTCATTCTGATCAGAAAAAATTCGTGATAGGTGAGAGAGAGAGAGAGATGGAGAGAAAAGAGGGGAAAGGAGGAGAGTGAGCCTAGGGGTTCTGCTCTCGGCCAGACAGACCCCTGGCCACTAAAATAGTGATTCCGGCCAAACCACCGGTTGGAATAGAGTGAAACCAAATCTCATAGTTATCGAACACCCATATCTTTCATATGCAACCGGTTATGTGGGGTTTGGAGCTGAAAGGAGCGAGTTATGCTCTTTTAAATTGGGACTGGTCGGCAGCAGTTCTGCTGCTTGACCCCGAGTTGGTGTAGGAGCCACATCTGGAGCTAGAGAGCTTAGAATTGAGTGTTCTTGGTGGCTATGGAAAGATAAGAGGCAGGGCTACAAATTTGATGCTTATACCCAAGGCTGTTTCAGCCTGTAGTACGTGTTTAACCTCGGTGAAGCTTCTACTGGTGCAGGGCAGATCCTACCCGAGTTGCTGTAAGGATGATTTGTGTGATTGAAATGTGGATTTTGTTCTATGTTTGCTATGTTGAGTTGTGATGTATATTCATGTGTATGTTATAGGGCAGTAAGAACCCTAGACGCCTAAGGGTTCCAAAATGAAGGGATGAATAGCCTTGATGTGCCTAATGGCTTGGTTGATGTGTTTAATGGTTTGGTAAGTTTATACTTGTGTGATGGCAGTGATGCCTATTGGCTTGGTTGATGTGTTTAATGGTTTGGTAAGTTTATACTTGTGTGATGGCAGTGATGCCTATTGGCTTGGTGGATGATTCAATTACTTAATGAGATGGCACCTATGGTGCAACTGAGATGTTGAGATGTTTGGTAATGCCTTGGCTTGAGATGAGTCCGAAATTCGGGCTATGCATTCCATGCATTCCATTTGCATCATGACATTACATGAGGTGGTATGAGATGTTGAGATGTTGGACCTTGCAATGCTCCTAGGCTGCTCGGTCATATGAGAAGTTGGTGGTGTTGTGCTTGGCGCTGTGTGTGGTTGTGGTAGCCAATCGGTAATGCCTCGTACGTGGGGCTGTGGGCTAAGGAGAAACATGTTGGCAGGGCTACCAGACCCGCAGGTAGGCTAGGTACAACCCCACGACAGCTTACCCGTGGGCTGATCACGGTGACTTGAGAAGTTTGTTGTTGGATATGTTCTGCCGCCTGTTTGTGTCTTTGTTGTTGCCTTGTATGTCACCTGCTTATTGAGTTTTATACTCACCCCCCATTTCCTCCCCTTTGTCTTACAGGTGCGAGTTTGAGAGTACGGGAAGTAGGTCGATGGGTATAGCCGAGTCGGTCTCCTTTACTTATGTTATTGTGTATTTTTATATAAGGAGGTCTTGTATTTGTATAATACAAGTTAGTGCCCCATTGTAGCAAGAGTCTTATACCATTGGTGATGTTGTGTTATAAATGAGTCTTGACTCCCTTTTTTATTATCTTCGCTGCCTTTGCACTACTTGTTGGTACGCTTCCATTAATGCTGCGCATATGAGGTTAGTAACCCGCGAGGCAGAGGTAGCAAGCTTCTGGCTGAGTTGGCAAAAGGCCTTTGGGTGCCTTGTGGCACATGGTGGGTGCGCAAGGTACCTGGCCGGTCGCGCTTAGCGGGGGCGTGACATCCTTTATCACATGTGAGTAGGCCAAACTATTCCTTAGCGGCAGTCTTTCAGCCCCCAACCAGTTGCATACCCTGAGCTTCTCATGCATTGTGAATCAATAAGTGGTACGTGTATTTGGGTGATTATTGTTGTGAATTCAAGTAAGTGTAGATAGAGTGCCCTCTTTCATTTGTACATACCTAAAAAGAAAACCAACAAAAAAAAACTTGTGAGTCAAGAAGCCTCTAGGGTACCACGGACCCTGACACCTGTGATCTAAATACTAGGGCAAGATGAGTGAGGACAACGTTGCTAAGACCAATGTGGCTGAGGAATCCTTGGATCTGCTGAAGGATCCGAATGTCAGAGATGCACTATTAGCCTTAAAAAAAGGGAAGAAGGTGTCCCCTGGGAGTGATGGGGGACAAGGCTCAAAACCAGGCATTGAAAATAATGTGGTGGTCATCTAGGATGATGACTCGGTGACACAGAAATCCAAAGGAGATGGGGAGAGGCTTAGAAGAGTGGAAGAATTGCTGAAAGCCATGAATAGTAAAGAGGATGATTGGAACTTGGAACGTCTATCCTTGTTCCCTGAAGCCCGCCTTCCTGAAAAAATCAAGATGTCGGACATCGAGAAATTCAATGGAATGGGATGCCCAAGAATTCATCTGAAGATCTATGTCAGGATGCTACAACCTATGGGGATTGGGCCCGAGTTGATGGCCCAGTTGTTTCAGAGGACTTTATCAGGAGCAGTCCTAAAGTGGTTCATGAATTTGGATGAGAGCAAGGTGAACAAGTGGGATGACATCTGCAAAGAGTTCTTGAACCAATACAGCAACAACACCGAAGTGGATGTGTCCAAGAGGGATCTCGAGACGACTAAGCAAGAAGCCCAAGAGACGTTCTCGGCCTTTATCACAAGGTGGCGTAACAAGGCGTCTTTAATGGTGAATCGACCCCCACAAGAGGAGCAAGTGCAAATGGTGATCAAGAACCTTCCATCAATGTATTATGATCATATGGTTGGCAATTATTATGCTCATTTCAAAGCCCTCATTGGGGCAGGGACACAGTTGGAGGATGCAATTGCTTCCGGCAAGAACAAAGTAGCAGTGGACACTACTACCCCTAGGCGGAACTTCAGCTCAACACAAGGAAACAAGTCCGTTGAAGTAAATCACATGACTACCCAAGCACCGGTGCAAGTTGGGTCAAGATTTAGGGAATTCACCCCTCTTCCTGTGTTTTTGGGAAAGATGTTCAAGAAATGTATGGAGGTAAGCCTGTTGCAGCCTTTGGAGCCAAAACTTGGGTTTCTGATTAGAGGGGACCGGAATAAGTTTTGTGAATTTCACCAAGCGGCCCGGCATGCCACGGACGATTGTTTTAGACTCCGTCACGAGATCCAAGATCTGGTGGAACAAAATGAGATAGTCTTGCCCCCAAAAGATGTAGAGATGTGAGAGGGCTGATAAGCGATAGTGTTTGCTATGTTTGAAAGAAGTGAAAGTTTTGTTCATCATTTTTTATGACTTTGCTTTTGTGTCACGTGTTCACTTAGTCAATAAAATGTGCCTCTTCTTTCCTATCTCGATGATTGCAATTCATGATTTAGAAAATGACGTAGTTTATCCTAAGGTGAACGGATTTTGCAAACATTTCAAGTTTGGCTTGCCGAACTTTTAAATGGATCAATTCAAAGTTAAGCCATTGAAACCCAACTTATCAACGTGGCTCCACACTAGATTCTAGGATCCTGGCCGAGGCCATAAGAAAGAAGCCTCTTGTTTTAGAAATAGAGTAGTTCTTGAAGCACAAACCCTTGGCTAATGTGGAGCAGCCACACCTGAAAATCTTGAACTAGACACCAACCTTCAAACACAACCTTCACTAAAAACTTGGGGGGAGATGCTTGTAAGTTTCCCTAGAGCTATTATGACATTCATAACAAGCACAACAAGCAGCGGAAACAAGGGAAACTATACAAGAACCAAGTGAAGCATGCATAAACCGAATAACAATTTTTACATACCTGGAAGGTTAGGATCTTTCACCTAACTTGTGTATGGAATCAGCAAGAGCAAGACAACAGCCTAGCTCCTCTACGGTATCCACACGAACCGTGATTGGCTTGGAATCGTCACACGAATCAAGCCTCGAGCTCCCCGGACTGATGTGCTAGCAACAAGAAAACCGGGTGCCTTTTGCGTGTGTGGTTTTCTTCTATCTTTCACAAGGAAGAAGAAGAAGAGGAGGAGGTGTTTTTGGTGCTGTCAAAAATGTGCAAGGAGAGGGGAGGGAGCAGCAAAAATGATCAGATCACTTAGCCACTCTAACCCCTCAATTAGTGCATAAGTAAATGGCCAACACTAATGGCCCACGATAATGACACTTCATTATCATGTCCACCATTAAGCCATAAGCAGACATAAACACTCCTCTCCACTAATCTCTGGTCAATAATTCTGATAATTACTGTCCCAAAACGACCCTGGTTCAACTATGGTCCAACCACGGTCCAACCACACTCGGTCCAACCATGGTCCAACAACGGTTCAACCAACTGCTCGAATCAACAGTTCTTTGTGTGTGACCCTGTAGGCACTTGTAACGTCCGGCAATAATTGTAAAATCTCATTTTACAATTATAAACAAAGAGCGGCGTCTAGCAACACATCATTGTTACCCGAACGACAAGATCGGTACTGATTCTCTGTGCCTCAGAACATGTCATCGTCCTTTCGTCCCATTACCAAGATCAAACACGAGATATGGAATATGTCAATCTCGTATATGTTTAATCTATGTTTCTTGATCCCCGAGTTAACTGTATAAAACGGATACCCGCGATATCACCTATAGTGGATTAGGCTCGTACCGGTACGTAAATTGTCAAGTTGAGATAGTTCTTTGGTAGACTATTATATGGGCAATATACCCAGCCTGCTTAGGGGAGAACTAGTTAGTTTTCCCACTACATACTCATCATATACCCAATGACTACCCTTATGTCCACCCAGTTACGGATGACTAGGAATAATATCAAAGTACATGACACATATGTTGGATACCTTGACGATCTCAGGTCGGAGGACAATACATCTATAAGAACCACTAATGACATACATATAACGTTCCATGTAGGGTTCTTATGTGGGTCGGTCCGGTCCACAAGTTCTCTAACTTCTACCCGTATGTAGAATCCATATCACATATAAATTCTCAACATACGCTAGTCTTAATTTATTATTACAACCCATCCGTAATAATAATCGACTAGGGACATTTAAGAATACATCAAGTATAAACTAGGGTTATAAATATGTGCAAGCAATTATCTCATAATCATATTTATTGGAATAACCTCAATGTATATACATGACTAGAATCATCCATAGATTGGCTTTTGGGCATATAACTAACAATCTCCCACTTGCACTAAAGCCAATCATACATGTATCTAATACCTATGGATGTGCAATGACCATCATGCTTCTGCTGCGTGAGTGGCTTCGTCAAGGGATCTGCTACATTGTTCTCAGAAGGAACTCTGCACAGCCTGACATCGCCTCTATCTATAATCTCTCGAATAAGATGATAGCGTCGGAGAATATGTTTGGATCTTTGGTGGAATCTAGGTTCTTGAGCTTGTGCGATTGTTCCATTGTTGTCACAATAGAGCTCAATTGGACTCTCAATACTAGGAACCACCCCGAGTTCAGTTACGAACCTTTTAATCCAAACAGCCTCTTTTGCCGCATCTGAGGCTGCAATGTACTCAGCCTCGGTTGTAGAATCTGCAACTGTCTCTTGCTTAGAACTCTTGCAGCATACAGCACCACCTCCAAGACAAAACAAATAACCTGATTGCGATCTGAAATCATCCCTATCGGTTTGGAAGCTAGCATCGGTGTAACCCTTTACAACGAGCTCATCAACGCTTCCGTAAACCAGGAATGCATCCTTAGTCCTTCTCAAGTACTTAAGGATGTTCTTAACCGCTGTCCAGTGACTCTCTCCGGGATCAGATTGGTACCTGCTCGTAACACTCAGAGCATATGCGACATCCGGTCGAGTACATAGCATGGCGTACATGATAGATCCTATTGCCGAAGCATAAGGGATCTGACTCATCTGCTCTCTCTCTTTAGATGTACTAGGACATTGACTCTTCGAGAGAGAGATGCCATGTGACATAGGCAAGAATCCCTTCATGGAATTCTCCATGCTAAACCTCTTTAGCACTTTGTCAATATACGTACTCTGACTTAGCCCGAGAAGCCTTTTGGATCTATCTCTATAGATCTTTATGCCTAACACATAGGCAGCTTCTCCTAAGTCCTTCATTGAGAAGTTCTTTCCTAACCAAGCCTTTACAGACTGTTGTGACAACCCGTGTAATTGATGCACTATGTGTTTTACTTGATGAGGAATGGTGCTGGGATAGGAGCTGGTGCAATTGGCCAGCAATTGATTGAGTAGGCTAGCAATTGGCTTTGGTTGACTAGCATCTGACCCGGATGAATTAATTAACGGATGATTAGTTTTAATCATCGGTTAGTGAGTGCTTAGGGAGAACTAATCGGGGATTAGTTAAGGCTAAACCTTGGGTGAGATGGCTGAGTCCTGTTGGTTGGGAATATAAGCTGGAGGTGGTAGCTGCTGGTGGCAAGT